>CAUYQV010149957.1:0-31969 GCA_963574575.1 Galagoides demidoff | reverse complement strand
TTCTTGTGATACTTTGCTCAGAAGAACATTCTCCAGCTCCATCCATGTGAACATGAAGGACGTAAAGTCTCCATCCTTCTTAATGGCTGCATAGTAATCCATGGTGTACATATACCACAGTTTGTTGATCCGTTCATGGATGGATGGGCACTTGGGCTTCTTCCATGAAGACACCTATTTCTTAAGAACAGATTTTATATATAGTAATGGAAGAAAGCACTTTAGCATTTCAGAGAAGAAAGCACAAAAGTAAGAAATAAGGACAAATTAGGGAACCCATAAGAAAGAGAACCAGAGTACACACTATAAGGTTTTCTGACACGGAGCCAAGGTCAGGCCTAGACCTCTCTCTGCTTTCCTTGTCGGTGTCAGCTATTTTGTTTTGCGGGAGATACAATCCCCTGCCTATCACTTCATAGGAGGTTAGACAATTAAGTTTTCAAATTCTTCCAAGAAAAAGTGCTACATACCTCATTGCTGAATATCACTATAGTTACCTTAGAAATATTTCCCTTAGGAAGCTATGCACTGATGCAAGCACCTGGTTCACTCTTCAAAGCAATTTGGAAACTCTTTTTTTGGAATGGCCATCACAGCCATCATTGTATGAGGTCTGACAATTAAGTTTGCAAAGTCACACTAGCAAAAGGTGCTTTGAAGGGTGGACTGCATGCTGGCATTGGTACACAGCTTCCCTAGGGGACTACCTCGAAGGTGACCTAGGGGTTCAGCAAAGATATATGTAGCACTTTTTCAAGAACGAGTTAGTGAACTTAATTGTCTGACCTCTTAAACTGGATCAGAATTCATGTTTTGTCCAATTGGCTCCCTCTTCATTCTTCAGAGGACTCAATAAAAAATATATTAAATACAATTGTTGAGTGAAATTACTGAGGAAAGAAACACTATTGTTGAGTAGTATTTGTTGGGAATTTCAGTTTAGAAATAATACCTTGGGAAATATTGTTTAATATTAAGTTTAGAAATAAGACCCTGGGCAGAGTTTAGATGTAAGACCCTGGGAAATATTGAATAGCTGTATCAGATTGTAGAATTAATTTATTGAGGAGGTTAGTTGCCAGTTTTCTGCAAAAAACCCAAAAAACCAAAAAAACTCCAAGTTAGTTAGATTATTTTAGTAATTATTATTTAATATGTGGGAAGTGCCCCCAGCATGTTGGTGCCTTCACACAGTATCAGAATGCACTATGGAAGGAACTGAACTTGCTATTGGATTTAATTAATCTCTCAAGTTAATTGCCAATATGGGCCACATTTCTTAGGTGAATAAAATTGGAGTGTGAGAAAAGATAATGTCCCTCCCTCATTAAGCTGTCCACATTAGATTTACAGGGCGACAGTGAAGCCTATTCAGGCTTAGTTTTGATAGCTTTCATTACTGACAGCAGAGAGTAAGTGGTGATCTGTCCTTTCATTATTAGGCTCAACCCAAGAGCTATTGCACAAACACAACCACCTCTATCTTGGAGGCTTTAAAGAGCTGTTTGTAGTTTGATGCTCAGCTTGTCACTTTTTTTCCCCTGCTATCCCCAGACTCCTTTTGTTCTTCTAATGCAGAGAGAATTGCAGTGCAAAGTCCTGCCTGACACCTGCCAAGAAGAGCAACTCTTGCCAACTGCACCTTCCCTGAAGTAAGAATCAGTGACTTCTGCAAATGGTGTGAGTTTGTAGATCTTGGGAACTTCTCCTACACAGTTACTTGACTGGAATGTGAATCCTCTCTCTCCATCCTCAGCTTGCACCTATAAAGGCCTTTTAAATGGCTGTGGCATTGTTAATTACCTGCAAGAACTGGAAGATACTTGTGTCTGTCTTTTCTTCAATGTTTATTTCTATAGGGTCTTAGGTTGGGCACTGGGCATTCCTTAGACCCAGGAATTGGTGTGCAGATGATTATTAAGGGAGGGGTCTGGGGAGAAATCAGGAGTGACAGAATTGGGGTAGGGAAGAGAAAGAAGCTACAAAGGATGTGATTTCAGATGAAATTAGCCTGAACAAAAGGGAGCATGGATCATATACTATAGTCAATTCTTCCTCGAAGCAGGGGTGCAGGCTTTTGTACCTTCCCTTCCTACTATTCAGTCATTAGCTGTGGGCCCTGGGTGAGGGGCAAGATTGGTGGTATATCTCCCAGGCACCTTAAAAGCAATCCTTTTGGGAAGACTGGCAGCAACACCTATGGGAAGAAATGGGATACCAAACTCATAAAAGGGATCCCACAGAGGTCTGAGTGGGAGATCAATAGGCTTTAAAATATAAGGAACACATTCTTTTTTTTTTTTTGAGACAGAGCCTCAAGCTATCCCCCTGGGTAGAGCGCCATGGCATCACAGCTCATAGCAACCTCCAACTCCTGGGCTCAAGCGAGTCTCCTGCCTCCGCCTCCCAAGTAGCTGGGACCACAGGTGCCCACTACAATGCCTGGCCATTTTTTGGTTGCAGCCATCATTGTTGTTTGGAGGGCCCGGGCTGGGGATTCGAACCCGCCACCTTAGGTGTACGTGGCTGGCGCCTTAGCCGATTGAGCCACAGGTGCCGAGCCAAGGGAACACATTCTTAGGGGAATGGGGCATTTGCATGCAGAAGGAAACCCAAGTTTGCATAAAATTACAAAATTTTGTGGCTGAGGAAGAATGCATTGTAACTATTGACTACTAAATTCATGCTGTGATTCAGTCTTTAATAGAGGATCAAGGACTAAAGGGAAAGATAGTACACGTAGTACTTTTTTAGCTTAATGGAAGATGAAATTGCAGTTCTCAAATAGATCTTTACCTGAGAAAAAGAATATGGGATTTCTTTACCCTACTGAACTTAATTAATCAATCGCTCTTCCATTGATTTCTAGTAATCCTTTGTTAATGCCTGTAAAGGTAATTAAACATGACAGATGAAAAAAACGATTACACCCTCATGCCAAGGGAGAAGTAAGGTATGCAGAGTGTCTGGGGGCTACAAAATACAGCCTTTCATTACATCAACTGACAGGGTCTAACTTTGTGATATAAACACATTATTGCAAATGTCAGTGCACAGAGAATTGTTTAGACAGGCTGCAAAGATGATTACTAAAGAAGCAAAGCAATAAAACACAGAACAACATTTCATTGACTAACTTATAATTCATACTTGTTATCACTCGGATGAACCATTTCATATTGAGGCTTAATTTTTCTATGATAAGCTTTTTAAAAAAATAATACAGCAAGATAAAGAGGCAACATTTGATATTAAAATATTAAATATGTTAATATCAATCATAAAACATTCTGTATCTCAAACTGCAAAGGATGTATTCGGTGGTTCATCTCTCCTTGTTTCCATCTCACCCCTCCTTCTTTCCTATCAAAAATATCAAGTAGCTTAATATAATATTATGAAACTTTCTAACATGTACTCATAAGTTTCTGAATTTAGCTATGTATATATACATTTGTATAACCAGATATTTTCTGGGGCATGGCATAAAGATACTTTATTCCCTCTGTATTTTATTATACTATATATATGTATATATATATATTTTTTTTTTCCCTAAAGCTTCAACTTTGGTAAATTGCTGCTGAAAATTCAAATCCACAGAGAAAATTTATGATGTATATTTTATCTAAAAGTGCAATACAGTTCTTGAAATGCAATTAATTGTAAAAAGAAAATTAGGATCTGTTCCTCCAATCAAATGATGTTTTTTGGTGTATTCTTTCAATTTTTCATACACTTATTTTTTTCTGGAAGGAAATTTTAAGCATAAAACTTTGTAATGGCCCATTACATAAATTTCAAATGTGAAGTGTCATACCTAAAATATTTATAACCTTGGATTCATGAAAGATTTTTAGTTTCATGAAGAATTTTGTTGTTTAGCATTTGTTATGGTCATTAACATTGCTGTTTATATGTTAGAATAATTTTTCTAATGAGTGATATAAAGGATTTTATTTAAAAAAGACAGAATTGTAAGTATTGATATAGGAAATTGTTATTATTTATATTTGTTTCAGGTTAATGTGAGGGTACAAACAACTAGCTTACAATATTTGCATTTGTTAAATAAGGTCCTTCTTGTAGTTGTGTTCTGCACCCAAGAGGTGTGCTATATACCTTTACATTGTGCCCATTAAATGGGAGCACTCCAATCCCTTCCTTCCTCCCCTTTCCTCTCCCTCCTCCCTTATTCCCCTCCCCCAACTAGAATTGAAATGAGTTGTTCTCTTATGTGGAAGTGTATTAGATTGTCTTCTGGCTTCATATTAGTATTGAGGACATTGGATACTTGCTTTTCCATTCTTGTGATACTTTACTAAGAAGATTGTGTTTCAACTTCATCCAGGTTAATACTAAAGATGTAAAGTCAACATCTTTTTTTTTTGCTGTATAATATTAGTTGGTATACATATACCAGTTTGTAATCCATTCATGGGTTGATGGGCATTTAGGTTATTTCTGCATATTGGTGATTGTAAATTGAGATATGATAAACAATCTAGTACAAATGTCCTTATGATAAAATGATTTTTTTCCTTCTGGGTAGATCCCTAGTAATGGGATTGTGGGATCAAATGGGAGCCCAAAAAAATTGAATTTTTGAAGATTCTGAATTCAAAAATTTGAATTCTCCATCATTTTTTCCATAGGCTATATTAGTTTGCAGTCCCATCAACAATGTAAAAGTGTTCCCTTCTGTCCACATCTATCCCAGCATCTGCAAGTTTGGGACTTTGTGATGTGGGCTATTCTCACTGGTGTTAGGTGATATCTCAGGGTAGTTTTTGATTTGCATTTCTCTGATGAAAAGGAATAAGGAGCATTTTTTTCCATATGTTTGTTAGCCATTCTTCTATCTTCCTCAGAGAAGGTTCTATTCATGTCTCTTGCTCAGTGGTAGATGGGCTTGTTTGCTCTTTTTTGTTGATTAATTTGAGTTTTCTATAGATGCTAGTTATTAAGCCTTTGTCAGATTCATAACATGCAAATACTTTTTCCCATTCTGAAGGTTGTCTATTTGCTTTAATTGTTGTATCCTTAGCTGTGAATAAATTTTTCAGTTTAATTAAGTGCCATTTGTTTATTTTTGTTGCTGCAATTGACATAGACATCTTCTTCATAAAATCTTTCTCCACGTTATATCCTCAAGAGTTTTTCCCACATGTTCTTCAAGGATTTTTATCATTTCATATCTTAAATTTAAATCTTTTATCCATCTCGAGTCAATTTTTGTAAGTGGTGAAAGGTGCAGGTCTAGTTTCAGTTTTTTATATGTGGTTATCCAGTTCTCCCAGCATTATTTATTAAATAGGGATTCTTTTCCTCAGTGTATGCTTTTGTTTGGTTTATCAAAGGTTGGGTGGCTATAAGAGACTGGTTTCATCTCTTGGTTTTCTATTCTATTCCATAAATCTATATCTCTATTTTTGTGCCTATTTCAAGCTGTTTTGATCAATGTAGACTTGTGATATAACCTGGAGTCTGGTAGAGTAATGCCTATGGCTTTGTTTTTATTAGTAAGAATTGTCTTGGCTATCTGGGTTTTTTTCTGGTTCCATATGAAACAAAGAACTATTTTTTCTAGTTCTTCAAAGTACAATATTGGTATTTTATTGGAGATTGCATTGAATCTGTAGATTGCCTTGTATAAACATTTTAACAATATTGATTCTTCTCAGCCAATAGCATGGCGTATTCTGCCTTTAGTTAATGTCCTCTGCTATTTCTTTTCTTATGGTTTCATAATTCTTTATAGCTGTCCTTCACCTCTTTTGTTAGGTATATTCCTAGGCATTTCATTTTCTGTGAAAGTACAGTGAAGAGAATTGTGTCTTTGATAAGTTTCCCAACTGGGCTGTTATTGACATATACAAAGGCTACTGATTTGTGCACATTGATTTTATACTCTGAGAGGTTACTGTATTTCTTGATCACTCCCAGGATTCTTGTGGTTGAACCCCTGGGGTTCTATAAGTATAAGATTATATCATTGCCATAGAGAGAGTTTGACTTCCTCTGCCCCCATTTGGAAGCCCTTTATGTCCTTCTCTTGTCTGATTGTATTGTCTAGAACTTCCAGAACTATGTTGAATAGTAGTGGTGATAGAGGACATCCTTGTCCAGTTCCAATTCTAAATGGCAAAGTTTTTAGTTTTATTCAATTCTATATGATATTGGCTGTGGATTTGTCATAGATGGTTTCAATCAGTTTAAGAAATGTGTCACATATGCCTATATTCTTAACTGTCTTTGTTAGAAAGTGATGCTGGATTTTATCAAATGCTTTTTCTGCATCTATTGAGAAGATCATATGGTCATTGTTCTTGCTTCTAGTGATATGGTGAATTACCTTTATGGAACTGTGTATGTTAAACTAGCCTCCATCCCTGTGATGAAGCCTATTTGATTGTGATGTATAAGTTTTTTAATATGTACCTATTGACTAAGACTTTTCTGAGTATTTTTGCATCAGTATTCATTAATGAAATTGGTCTGAAATTCTCCTTTTTAATTGTGTCTTCCTGGTTTTGGTATCAGGGTGATGTTTGCTTCATAGAATATGTTTGGGGAGGTTCCTTCCTTCTTAATGTTTTGGAAGAGTTTCTGTAATATAGGATAAGTGCATCTTTGAAGATTTAATAAAATTCTGGTGTGAAACTATCTGGTCTAGGGTTTTTTCGTTGTCGTTGTTGGAAGATTTTTGTTGTTTCTTCTTGTGTTTGATATTGGTCTATTCAGGAGATCTTCCTGGTTACATCTAGGGACATGGTGCGATTTTAGGTATTGGTCCATTTTCTCCATATTGTCAAGTTTCTGGGTGTAGAGTTTCCTGTAGTAGTCATATCTCTGAAATAGTGTCATATCTCTGTGATAGCTGTTGTTATTTCTCCTTTTTCATTTCTGATTGAGGTTACTAGAGATGCTACTTTTCTGTTTCTAGTTAATCTGGCCAAAGGTTTATCATTTTTTTAATCTTTTCAAAGAACCAACTTTTTGTTTCATTAATTTTCTGAAAGATTCTTTTGTTTTTCATTTCATTTATATCTGATTTAATTTTGGTTTTGTATTTTCTTCTGCTAGTTTTAGGATTGGATTGCTCTTCATTTTCCATTTTCTTAAGATGATTCATTAGGTTGTTGATGTGCTCTCCTTTTAGTTTTTCAGATGTAGTCATCTAATGTGATAAATTTCCCTCTTAAGATTGCTTTTATACTATCCCACACAGGTATTTGAAGATTTTAATAATTTCCTCCTTTATCTCTTCTTCAACCCAACTGTTCTTTAGCATATGGTTGTTTAATTTCCATACCTTTGTGTGGGGATAAAAATTTTGTTGGAGTTGTGTTACGCCTTTATTTCTTTGTGGTCTGAGAAACACAAGGTATAATTTTAATTCTTTTAATTTTGTCAAGATTTGATTTGTGTTTTAGGACATGATCTACTTTTGAGTATGTTCCATAGATTGATGAGAAGAATGTATCTACCTTAGCTTTAGGAAGGTGCGTTCTGTAGATATCTATTAAGTCCCTTTGTTCTAAGGTTGTGTTTAAGTCCTTTGATCTTTGCCTAGTTTATGTTTAGAGAATTTGTTTAATTCTATCAGCCATCTTAAAGTCCCTAGATATTATCGTCTTATAGGGTATTGTATTGCTCAGACCATTGAGGTCTGTTTCATAAATCTGGGAGCATTTAAGTTGAGTGCATAATTTTTTTTTTTTTTTTGAGACAGAATCCCAACCTATCACCCTAGGTAGCACGCTGTGGCATCATAGCTCCTAAGAGCCTCAAACTGTTGGGCTCAAGCCATCCTCTTGCCTCAGATTTTCTATTTTTAGTAGAGGCAGTGTCTTGCTTTTGCTCAAGCTGTTTTTGAAATTGTAAGCTCAAGCAATACACATGCCTTGGCCTCCCAGAGTGCTAGGATTACAGGTGTGAGCCTCTGTGCCCTGCTATGTATAAATTTTTAGAATTAAAATGTCCTCTTGTTGTATTGTTTTCTTGACCAGTATGAAGTGACCATATTTATTTTTCTTAACTTTATTTGCTTTAAATCCATTTCAATCTGAAAATAAGATAGCAATCCCTCCTTTCTTCTGATTTCTATTTTCCTGAAATGTTGTTTTCCAACCCTTGAACCTGAGTCTTGTGTGTTTCCTGAAGATAACATATAGATGGCTTGTGATTTTTTATCCAATTGGCCAGCCTGTGCCTCTTCAGGGGAGAATTCAAGTCATTAACATTTATTGAGAGATTTGATAAGTGTGGCTGAGTTCTATTCATCTTATTTCATGAAGGTCTATTGCTTAGTTTCATCTTTTGTCCTGTTGTGGAAGTCACATTTTTGTCCTTTAGTTTTTGGGTGTTTACTTTCCTGGTGGTCCATTGTGTTGTTCAGTGTGAAGAATATTTCCTGTAGAGTCCAGATACTTGTGGCAAATTTCCTCAATGTTTCCATATCTATAAATGATTTGATTTCTCCTACAATTTTCAAGCTTATTTTAGGAGGATACAGAATTCTGGACTGAAAATTGTTTTGTTTTAGAAGATTAAAGGTAGATGATCATCCTCTTCTGGCTTGGAAAGTTTCAGTTCAAAAGTTTCCTGTCATCATGATGGATAAATTCCTGTAGGTCAATTGGTGTTTACTCCCCGCTGTTGGCAGAGTTTTCTCTTTTGTCTTAATGTTGGACCAATTCGTTACAATGTGTCTGGGAGATCCTCTGTTTATGTTGAGAGGACCCAGGGTTTGATCTTTAGTGATGCTTGGGCAATTTTCACTTATGATATCCTACAGTAGGGCATCCATTACTTTGGGACACTTTTTTCCCCCTCAGAGATCTCTGTAATTCATATGTTTGTTTCCTCTTTCTTCTTTTCTGCCTCTTTAACTGCCTTAGTTAGCTCATGAGCTTTATCCTCTAGCTCTGCAATTCTTTCTTCTCCATGGTCTGATCTGTTATTGATACTTTCTATTGCATCTTTAAATTCCCTGATTTAATTCTCCATTTCCTTAAACTGTGCCATATCCTTTCTATATTCTTCATATCTTTCATCCATTTTTGGTTCTGTTTTTGGATTTCCTTTTAGTCATTTTCCACTTTCACATTATTTTCTTTATTCTTTTTACCATCCATATTTTAAATTCTGTTTCTGTCACTTATATTAGTTCTTTATGGGTGGAATATTCTGTGGTAGGTACCTTATTTTTCCTTCGAGAGCTTGCTCTGTTCTGACTTTTCATGTTTCCAGAATTCTTCTGTTGGTTTATCCTTATGTGTGTATTTTTTACTTGTTCACTTCCTTCCCCTACTTTTTCCTCTCTCTACCTACTTTACTTTAAATTATCTTGTGTCTGAGCTTAGATGTTGAAGTGGCCTTTGGTATTAGGCAACAAAGATGATAATGGTAAAGAGTGAGGAGGGAGAAAGGAAAGAAAAAGATTTAAAAAAAAGTAGGGGGAGAAAGGGAAGAATTGAAGAAAAGGGGAAAAGGACAGAAAGAAGGAGAAAAAGGAGAAATGATAGGGTTTGGCAGGGGGCTTTGACCCACACCTGCAACTCGAGGAATTTTCAGGGACCAGGCTGGCCTCAATGTCAGGAGCTCTGTGCCAGTCTGGGTAAAAGCAAGACCCCACCTCCACCAAATATAGAAGAAAATAGCACTATATTGCAGTGGCAACCTACCAATACTGTCTTTCCAAAGGCCAAAGCTAGAAGACACCCTAGACCATGAGCTCATTGCCTCCTTGAGGCAGATCAATGCTGTGACACCCCCACCCCCCAATTCAGCCCAATGGCCTGACTCCCCTGCCCTCAGAGGAAAAAAAAAAATAGATACAGAAAATTACAAATACAGCTATGTAAATGAAGTGGAATAAAAAGGGATATCTTAGTTGTTATAGAGAAATTTATGTGTGAAATATGAGAAAAGTAGAAAAATCTCTAACAAAAGAGATTTAAAAGGACAGAAATAAAAAGGAAAGAAAGAATAAAGGAGGCAAACTGTAATAAAAATGGAAAAGCCCTTGCTATTGGAGAAAATACAAATGAAAAAATAAAATGCAACCAAACCAAACAAACAACAACAGCAAAAGAAAATAAAAATGAAAAAATAAAAATCCAACCAAACCAACCAAACAACAACAGCAAAAGGAAATAAAACTAAGGAAAAAAAATGAAAAAATAAAATGTGAATGTGTGTGTGTGTGTTTGGAGATAGAGAAAACATACACAGTGGTTTTGCTGTGTAAAATAGGGGCTGGAAGCCACTTTCTAGTTGCAGAGGAGACCTGATCCTGTCTTCTTGACTTATTTGCTCTCAATCTGGGTCTGGTTCAATCCCATTAGATCCCCATGGAATTGTTGTCCTGGAGCTCTTGCCAGATTGCTTAGGAGGCATGTCAAACAGTGCCTCTGACAACAAAGTGGCCTTCCCAGGGGTACAGGGGTCATTTCCCTCACCCCAAGGATGGTTGCCCGATCTCAACAGGTGTGCCAGAGCCAGCTGTGCACTATGACCCTGCAGACTGTTCCTTTGGCATGACCTTCCCACAATAGCAGCACTATGCTAGTATCCAAGCCAATGGGAGATCTGGTATTCAATCCTGTGTGCAGGATGCTGCTCGAGCTCCCTTGCCCTTCCAAGACAGCTCCAGAGAGCAATTCAGTCCAACATCAAAAAACTGCAGAACAGCCTTTTTCTGTCCCTACTCCTCCATGGAGGGCCAGCCAGCTGGCCTCTACCAGTACCCAGGGACTTGCCTTCTATGCAGATTTTCCTCAGCTCCATACCTTCTTGTTAGCTCCTGCAGTCTCCTATTACTTCACTGTACCCCCCAGAATGAAGTTTCTGGGTAGTTTCTCCCAGCCAGAGGTTGTTGGAGTCTTCTTCCCCTATTTCACCACATGTGGATGGTACTGAAATGTCTCTAGTCAGCCATCTTGCTGCAGTTTTCTGATATATGCTATAATAATTTTTTTGAGACACTTTGTTGCCCTCAGTAGAGTGCTGTGGCATCACAACAACAGCAACCTCAAACCCTTGGGTTTAAGCAATCTTGCCTCAGCCTCCTAAGTAGCTGGGACTAAAATGCCTGGCTATTTTTTAGAGATGGGGGTCTCATTCTGGCTCAGGCTGATCTTGAACTCGTGAGCTCAGGCAATCCATCCATGTTGGCCTCCCAAGTGATGGGATTACAGGCATGAGCTACTGTGCCTGATGCTAGAATAATTTTTAAAAACATTCTTGGTTCTGCTAATAATTAATGAAAGAAATTTCTTTTAACATGTTGCTTGAGGTAACCTGAGTCTTCTTTTGGCAGGTTGGTCCCTCATTGGGGGGTAGGATTTTGAAAAGAAGATTCAAAATCAAGATTATGCCATTAGTCTTGGCCTTTTCCAAGTGAATCTGGTTTACAAAATCTCTTTGACATCAGCATTTTTACCAAGCCTTTTATTTTCAAGTGTGACTTTAGAAAATTTTCATAAAACAAACAAAAAATAAAAATACTTTGCAGTAAGCATAATGGGAACTGCTCATTTTGCTCCTTACTTTTGTTGCCCAGGAGTTGTTTACCTCTCTTACTTTCTCTGCTCTTCACTTGCCTGATATTCCCCTTTCACTCCCAGATTCTGAATGGTATTGATGAGTGGAGTGGGTGTGGACACATAATGAGAGAGGCTATTCCCACTTCTCTGTGCTTCCCTTGAAGGAAGACTTGCAAAGAGCCCACTCATCTTTGAACTCACTACCTCAACAATAAGTGGCTAATTTGACTTAGCTGTCACTGTGCTCTCTAGGCCTTGCCCCAAGTGTTCTAAGCACAGTTTTCATTCATTCTTCACATCAATTCTAGGCATCACATTTTATATCATTACTGAATTTCACAAACATGAAAACTGAAATTTAGAGAGGTCAATTCACTGTCACACACAGCTTACTCTGACAAAGCTGCCGCTGTGATTGAAGGACTAGGATTAACACAAATTTATTAGTTTGACTACTTGAACTACATAGTGATACCCTATTTGAGGGATTCTTGGTGTCAGTTGTAGAAGTTCTTTAGCTTGAAGTTAAGAGAGGTGTTTATCATCATCATCATCACCAATACCATTATTCATCGCCACCATAACTACCCTTATCATCCTGTTCCTCTTCCTCATCACATCTCTCAGATATCAACTAATATGGCAAGCTCTAAGTTGGCTGTCTTTATGTTGGCAAATTTTCCTCTAATTCCCCTTAACTTGATTAAAAAGGTATATGATGTTCAAAGGTAGCCCATCTATATAAAATAATAGAGAAATCATTGGCTTAGGAATTTGATAGATCTGAGTTCCTAATCATAATCATAAGCAAATTGGGTAACATAACTGAGCTTCATTTCTTCACCTTTCCCATGAATGTAAAAATTCCTGTCACATATTTTCTAGGGGGAATGAAATGAGATGGCATATGTAACAAATGATTAGCAGTATGCTGCAATCATAGCAGTCACCCAGGAAATGTTGGTTCTTCTCCCTCTCACATGGGTAGAAAGTGCTGGGAGGCATAGAAAATTGCTAAATTGAATTGTATAATGAAAAAGAAAACTCTTATTATATATTTAGTAGGTTACATTTCTCATTTACTTACTAAATTTGAGATATGTTTGAGTGCATAATGTACTTTATATCATTTAATATATAAATGAACTCCTGAGCTCAGGCAACAGGCGGTTGGTTGGTTTTCTGAATTATAGGAATCAGGGACTCTATCCTTTTCCACTTGATGACCTACATTAACTTCATTAATGAATTTTTTTTAATTTTTGCCTTGTGGTCAACGGGTAACCCAAGCCAGAGATTGGATGAACAGACCAAAGTGAGGTCAAGGTGTTAGTTGCCTTGGATGCCTCCCTGTGGGGTCACTCTCCTCCACCATTGAAGGAGATAGTGCTTCTTGAGGCTGACCTCTCTATTGGACTTTCTCTTTACAGGTTCTGGGCACTGCTTCCTTCCCTTTTACCTGAAGGCCTAAGGATGCTCACTGCTCCATAATCCTGAACATCCCTTGTGGTCTCTCTATACTACCCAAAGTTTTATAAATAGTCCCTTTATTCAATTCTCTCAAACTATTCTAATTTGCTTGGGCCATCTGTGTTCTGCTTATATCCTACTAATACAAAAGAGGGGAAACTAGGGATCATTTTTTGAAACTGTTCATACCAGGCACACTGTTTATTTGGGGTGGCTTGGGTGGACACTTGCAGAATTGATTAGTGAGCTGAAGACACTCAGGCCATTTTTGCCATTAACATAGTAGAAGGTATGTTAAGGACATCAGTTGGACATACTCTGTGCTCAAGTTCTTTTATTTGCATAATATTCATGTAGCTCCAGTGCTAGATTTTTTACTCCTTGGGGGCAGCGAGGGGGAGGGCTTTCATTCTTCTCTGTGCCCTTAGCCCAAGCCCAGCACTGTGCTTAGTAGGCATTTAGTATCACCATTACTTAATAATCCATTTGCCCACCCCAAGCATGAAGACAAGCTGCAGTACGTTCATAAGTACATTGGCACAGCATATTTCACTTCTTGATGTTAGCTTCCATAAAGCCCCCAAACGATATGTTGCTGATGGGTTATATCTGTAAACATTACAGAAATGGACATGCCTGACTGATTTCTTTAGCATCTGCTGTAGGAGAAAAATGGGATAGATGCCTGGAAGGCACAGGCAATTGTAACTTTTCAATAGGCTGTACTGATCTGGTTTCAATTTGAAATAAAAAAGAACAATTTTTATTCTCTTGTGACTTTTTTGCCTATTAAAATTTGTCCCCAAATGTTCTCAATTACTGGATATTGATATTTTTTACTTTGAGAGCCTGATTGCAGATACCCTGGTAATATACTTTTACCTGTTAATTAATGATAAGCACTGGAGAAATCAGTATTAGAGCAGTCCTAGCTTCAGCTTTTAAGGGGCATAAATACTGTGAGGTAGTGAAATGTATATTATAATTGAATATTAGAATGATCAGAATTTTTAAATGAAGGCTTTCATCACTAATATTTTAGTACATTTAAATGTCAGAAGGATAAAACCTAGTAGTGCTTGGTCAATTCAGTAGCTATGTTTTAAAGTCTGGTTGGCAAAAGAAGAATCCATTTATCTTTTAAATTAAAATTAGTTTCTTAATCTTACAAAGAAATAAATGTAGTGTTTCCCTTCAGATATTTTTTTTCTTTGCAAATTGAAAATGGCTCTCCATGTGCTGAGTTTACAGACAAATGGTATGAGTCCCCAGAGAAAGACACTTTCTGCAGACTTGACATGGATTCCTCTTGGGAGAATTTATATACAATAAATTATTTATATAAGAACCTAAGGCCCTTCTGCCATGCTTTAGGATTTTTTGTTTGTTTGTTTATGTATCAGTGCAAAATGCCACAAACATTCAGAGTTGGTCTGTGTTTTATGGGAGAGGATTATAACAAAACTCCTTTTAGCAGGACCCCTGATGCAGTAGACTTGGAGAAAAGGATTATAACAAAGGAGGACTATGGTCAAGAAAGAGTTGAAGGGCCACCAGGAGTTGGCATAGAGTTTGCTAACCCACTGAGGGGATTCTAGCCAAGCAACTATAAGAAAGGGCTTAGAGGAGGAAGCCAGGTCTACAGGAGAGGTTATTAGAGGCGTGAGCATCTGATATGGGTTTACAACCCCCTTCCAATGATAGATGCAGATGCTGGGCAGTTCAGAAAGGAATAAATGTCTAGATGAGAAATTTTTACCCTAAGTAATCAGCATGCTAATTTTTTTTAAGCACCTTTAAATTTTGTCCTAGAAGTAGTTAGTAGAATGGTGGTTACCAGAGGTTAGGAGGTAGGGGAAGGAATGGGCAGATGTGTATGAGAGGGTATAAAGTTTCAGTTAGACAGGAGAAATATGTTTTTGAGATCTATTGTGACTGTAGTAAATAATGTCTTTCATCTTTCAAAATTGCTAAGGGTAATTTTCATATGTTTCACCAGAAAAAATTATAAGCAAGGTGATGGATTCATTAATTAGCTTGATTTAATCATTCTACATTGTATACATATAACAAAACATTACATTGTAGCCAATACAATTTTCTTTCAATTAAAACAAACTTTAAATTTTGAAATAATTATGGATTCACAGAAACTAGCAAAGAAACATACAGATCTCACATACCCTTTGCCCAGCTTTCCTCAGTGTTCATATCTTGCCTAACTATTGCACAGTATAAAAACTAGGAAACTGATATAGGCACAGTCCAAATCCACAGACTTATTCAGATTTCACTGGTTATCCAGCTACTTATCTGTGTGTGTGCAGCTCTATGCAATTTTATCACAGGTGTAGTTTTATGAAACCACATTCATGAAGAAGATTCTTTTTTTAAAAAATAACTTATCACTTTTTTTTTTTTTTTTTTGAGACGGAGCCTCAAGCTATCCTCCTGGGTATAGTGCCATGGCATCACAGCTCATAGCAACCTTCAACTCCTGGGCTCAAGCATCCTGCCTCAGCCTCCCAAGTAGCTGGGACCACAGGCGACCGCCACAATGCCTGGCCATTTTTTAGTTGCAGTTGTCATTGTATGGCGGGCCCGGGCTGGGGATTCGAACCCGCCACCTTAGGTGTACATGGCTGGCTCCTTAGCCGATTGAGCCACAGGCGCCGAGCCAATAACTTATCACTTTTAAATTTCAAATTAATATGAGGGTGCAAATGTTTAGGTCCCATTGTTTTCAGTTCCAAGGTAAAGTTCAAGTTGTAGTTGAGCCCTTCACCTAGGGGGTGTGCTAAACACCCTCACATTGTGCATATGAGGTGAGATCCTGCCAATTGCCCTTCTTCCTCCCCTCCCCCTTGTATATATTTTTTTCTTTTGTGTGGGTGCATGTAGTTGTTTAAATATGGGTTTCATTTTACTATTGAGTATATTGGATACTTTTTTTCCTAGTTCTTGAGATACTTCACTAAGAAGAATGTGTTTCAACTTAAAACAGGTAAACACAAAAGATGTCTTTATCTTTTCTTATGGCTGAATAGTAGTCCATGGTCTACATTTACCAGAGTTTATTAATCCATTCCTGAGTTGATAGGCACTTGGTTTTCTTCTATGCTTTGGCAATTGTGAATTGAGCTGGTGCAAATGTCCTTGTGGTTAAATAATTTTTATTTTTCTTGGTGGATACCTAGTAATGGGATTGTAGGATTAAAGGGAAGGCAGACTTTTAGTTCTTTGAGAATTCTCCATATTTCTTTCCATGAAGGTTGTATTGGTTTTCAACCCCACCAACAGTACAAAAGTGTTCCCTTCTTTCCACATCCATGCCAGCATTGGCAGATTGGGGACTTTGTGATGTGGACTAACATTACTGGAGTTAGGTGATATCTCAGAGTGGTTTTGATTTGCATTTCTTTGGTGATTAGGGATGATGAGCATATTTTTCATGTGTTTGTTGGCCTTTGTCTGTCATCTTCAGAGAAGTTTCTATTCATGTCTCTTGCCCAATGACAGATGGGATTGTTTGTTCTTTTCCCATGATTAATTTGAGTCCTCTGTGGATTCTAGTTATCAGCCTTTTGTCAAATTCATAGCATGCAGTTTGCTTTAGTTGTGAAGAAGCTTCTTATCTGGATCTTGTCCCATTTATTTCTTATTTGTGTTGCTGCAATGCTTATGATGAAGATTCTTAACTGTCCTATCACCAGAAGACACTCTTATGCTTTCCCTTTATAGCCAGACCTATCCCAACCATCCTAAAGAACTGCAGCAACCTCTCTGTTCTTAATCTCTATAATTACCATCTTTCATGAAGTCTACATTGAAGGAATCATGTAGTATGTATCTTTCTGGAATTGCTTTTTAAAAAAATTCAGCACAATTTCCTTGTTGTTCATTCCAGTATGTGTTCATACTTGGTTCCTTTGCCTTGCTGAATAATGTTCCATGTTATGATGTACCACAGTTGTTGTACCATTCACCTGTTGTAGGACATTTAAGTAATTTCCAGTTTGGGGCTGTTACAAATAAAGCTACTATGAACATGTATGTACAGTTTTCTCTTCATTTCTCTGTGATTAATACCAAATAGTACACTTGCTGGGTCATATAGGTAAGTTTATTTTTAGTTTTAAAAAAAAAAACGGTCAAACTCTTTTCCAGAATAGCTCTACCATTTACCTTCCTTCCAGGAATATATGAGTGGTCTAGTTTCTCTGCATCCTCACCAGCATTGAGATGTTATTACTATCTTTATTTTAGCCATTCTGATTGGTATGTAGTGATATCTTTCATGTATTTCTTAAAGTGCATTTCTCTTAGTGTCAAGGAGATGACATTAGGTGGTGTGGCCTTGGGGAGATAATTAGGTCATGAGGATGGAGCCTTCATAAATGAATTTAGTGTCCCTATGAAAGAGACCTAAGAGATCCCTCATCTCTTCCACTATATCTCTTCCTGGACACAGTGAGGACCAGGAAGTGAGATCTTACTAGACATTGTGTTGATTGTTTTTGTTTTGTGTTGTTTTGTTTTGAGATGGAGTCTCACTTTGTTGCCCTCAGTACAGTGCCATGCCGTGGTGTCATAGTCACAGCAACCTCAAATTCTTGGGCTCAAGCAATACTCTTGCCTCAGCCTCCCAAGTATCTGGGACAGCAGGTGTCCACCACAATGTCCAGTTATGTTTTTAGAAATGGGGTCTTATTCTTGCTCAGGATGATCTTGAACCCATGAGCTCAGGCAGTCCACCTAACTTGGCCTCCCAGAGTGCTGGGATTATAGGTGTGAGCCACCATGTCTGGCCTAGTGTTGATTATTTTCTCATGTGCTTGCCACCTGTGTATGCTCTTTGGTGAGATGTCTTTTCATGGTTTTTGCCTTTTTCTAATTGGATTTGTTGTTCTCTCTGCTGAGTTTTGAGCATTCTTTCTATACTGTAGATACTAGTCCTCTGTCACATATATCATGGGGATGGTGTAGAGCTTCACTGTTGCCTCACATAAACTGCCCATCTGTGACCTGGTGATGGAATAGGGGCTGTGGTTGGGGTTCCCTACTAGGTCTCTACTTGGCTATGCTTTTTCTGGTTATTTGGCCAGAGAGAGCAGGCTATGCCTGCTGGTGTTTGGGGGTTGCTGCTCTCTCTGGAACTTAAGCAAGTATACTGAACATAAAAAGACAATCCAGGGAACTCATCACATTGTTATTCCTCAAATGTTGGACAGATGTCCCTAACTAGTCCCCATGTTCTTTTCTCCAAGTTTTAGAGTTCTCTTATCATTTTATGTTGAATAATTTCCAGGGTATTTAATTGTATTTAGAGGGAATGAGCTGTGAAAAAATAAGTCTATACCATCTTTCTTCAGAACCAATAGATCTGATATTAAGAAGCCATTAGGGATCAGACAGCAGTAGAGGTTATTTTCCTGAGGTGCTATCTGACAGACAGTAAAAGCATTATAAGCTTTGACCTCCTCATATCTTACCATTGTGTCTTAAGTGATCTTTGTATTATGGTGGCTTTTTTAAAATTAAAAGCTTAAAGGTGATGGCCCTTAAAGCCAGGGATTAAAAATATTTTTCAAGCCAGAAGTATTGCATGGACTCTGTGATGCATTGCCCAGGTCCTTCCTTAGGAGCAAAGGGCTTCTTACCCCACCTGCTGGGGATGCAGCCCACAGAGAGCTTTTTCCCAAAGGCACATCTCCTTTGCTAGGTGGCCTGCTTCCAGGGTAAAAAGTTCCCTGTCTTCTTACCCCAACCCAGGATGGTCCATGCTATGTTTGGAATGTTCATGTCTCCATAAAATTCATCTGCTCAAATCCTAACCCTCAAGGAGATGGCATTAGGCAGTACGGCCTTTGGGAGAAAATAGAGTCATGAGGATGGAGCGCTCATAAATGGAGTTAGTGCCCTTATAGAAGAGACCACAGAGAGATTCCTCTCCCCTTTCACCATGTGAGTATACAGTGAGAACACAGTGATCTATGAACCAGGAAGTGAGCTCCCTCTAGACCCAACCTCTTGGCCCCACGAGCATGGATTTCCTAGTCTCCAGAACTGTGGGCAATAGACTTCTGTTGTTGATTTTTTTTTCTAACCACCAGAATGAACCCAAAACATCTCATCTTCATTATTCCCTGCAAGCTGCCATTGTAGCTTCTCCTTCAACATACCTACTTCCTTCTCTCCCTCCCTCTCTTTCTACAAGTGTTGATCCCAAAAGTGCTCCTTAAAAAAACTTCTTCAAGCTTAAATGAATGAAGAGTCTGTTTGCAGGGAACTCAACCTGCCTCCATTTTTTTTTTTTTTTACAGGTTTTCTATTGTCTTTTTCTTAATGAAATTGTTCATTTTAAAGAGACCCTGTACTTCCTATTTCTTCTACAATTATAGTATCTTTCCCCCCCAGTAAAATGATAGTCATACTAAATTGTAATCACATTTGTTTTCAAAATCTTCACTTTGAAGAATAAAAATGCTGAGATGTTTGAAATCCATGACCTAAGAACTGTAGCTTAGAATCCTTTTTGATTTCTAGGAACCATCTGTTTTCCTTGAAGAGCCATCACCAAACACAGCCAGTTTCATAGATTATTGTTTCAGAAAGTTTACTCAAGTCTGCAATCATATCTTCTGCGGTCTCTGTTAATATTTAGTCCCTGCATGCTAAGTGTATGGTTTCTGACCTGGTGTTCTCCACGTGGCACTCTAGTCTGAGTTTCTTTGCTTAATTTAAAGATTTAGAACAGAAACATGAGACTGGCAGTGCTCTTATGTGTGTCAGCTTTTTTCTTGGCCACCAGCTGATTACAATGTGTAAACAGTACTTTGCACATTACTTAGTTGTATACACCTCCCACTAAGAACTAGTTACTCTTCCCCATATCTGCTTATTTATTTCCCACAGTGCCTCAAAATTAACTATGTGAAGCTCTCCTGCATACTTAACGTCCCTCCTCTGTCCTCTGCTTGTTCATTTAGGCTCTTTTTACTTGATTATGGTGAACCATGGAAGAAACTTTAATAATTCTAGTGCATGTTTTTAAAAAAGTAATTATAAAGTTGTTACATATTTGATTTTATTCAGTAAATGTGTACCTAAAGACACCAGGAAGCTGAATTTTTTAAGCCTAATAGAAACATAAATGTTTTAGAAAAGCTTACTATTCCTATGGAGATTTTTTTTAAAAGGTAAATGATAAACTTTTAATTCATGTTTAAATCAACCTTTTAACTATATCAGATTCTTCCTTAAAAAGTTTATGTGAAAGTCAGTCAGATAAGTTCTCCTATTTCTTTCTGAACTGCAGTATGCTTTAAGTGGACTCAAATTGTAGTTAGGGAAGAGATTGATAAAAGTAGACTTTATTTGGGAGGTTTTGTTTTTGAGACAGAGTCTCTTTGTCACCCTGGATAAAGTGCCGTGGTGTTACAGGTCACAGCAACCTCAAACTCTTGGGCTCAAGTGATTTTCTTGCCTCAGCCTCCTGAGTAGCTGGGACTAAAGGCTCCCACCACAAAGCCCAGCTATTTTTTAGAGATGGGGTCTTGCTCTTGCTCAGGCTGGTCTTGAACTCATGAGCTCAAGCTATCCACTCACCTCAGCCTCCCAGAGTGCTAGGATTAAGCCACCATGGTTGGCCTTTTATTAAGAATAGACTTTAATAAAATTAAGGATTTTCTTAATTATTCTTCTCATAGAAGTTACTAAATACCTACTTACTGAGGATGATCTATAAGAAAATAATGTAATGTTGACAAACAGTTAATGAGAAACTGCAACCTCACAATCTTTAACCCTATCAGCTTATTAAAAGGCCAAATGACTATCTGTTACAAATATTTATTGAAATAATTTCTCAGGTATTACAACATGTAATATCCTTTAAAAAAGTGTTGCTCTTCCAAAAAAGCTGTCATCATTTATGCCTTGGAAAATAATGGCGCTCATACTGGTTAGTGTTTCACATGTCGTGTCAGATGTCCATGGTCTCTTCATGGGTACTGAGATTATGGGAAGGAGCTTGAAACTTGATTTTTTTTTTTTTGAGACAGAGTCTGGTTCTGTCACCCTGGGTAGGGTTCTGTGGCAGCACAACTCGCAGCAACCTCAACTTCAAACTATTGGGCTCAAGTGATCCTTTTGCCTCCCCCTCCCAAGTAGCTCAAGCAATTCACCTGCTTCAGCCTCTCAAAATGCTGGAATTACACATAGGCATGAGCCACTGCCCTTGGCCTTGAAAGTTGATTTTTAAAAACTGCCAGCGTTTGATGGTAGGGTATGTCCCTTGATCTGTTTTGGCCTCAGTTTTTTCATCTGAAAAATGGGTAAAGTAATGTTTATGTCATAGAGGTCATCTGAGATTTAATTCCGTTGTCAGTACTTTGTTATCCCTACAGTTGTAATTGATATGGGCTCTTGTGTCTAAAAACATAACCACATAATACTATTCCTTTACCTACTGTTTCCCCAACTTTTGAAACCCTTTATGGATTTCTCCTTGGAGATTTGGAATCACAGTGCCATGGAAGGTTTGTTTTGTATCTTCAATTTTTTTTTTTTTTTTTAAGAGAAAACTAATGCTCAGAGGGGTAAAACAACTCATGCTAGGTCACCTATTTAGTAAGCAGCAGAGCAGACTCTCTGATGCTAGTCAGTTCTTGTATTGTAAACGTTCAAATAGTGTAATACAAAAACCAAGCAGGTATAGGAGGTAAGTGAGTATAAACAACAGAGAGTGGTGGGAACTCTGGTAAACCAGACTGGGAAGGGCACTGCCACGTCATATCTTTAGTCTGTTGTCTCCAAGTGGGCTTTCTGTTCTGCAGGGTAAGACCTGATTTTTTTTTTTTTTAAAACAAGAGAAGCCAGATATTTAGATTTTTAAATAAAAACATTGACACCTGCTGCAAAGAAGCAGACAAAGAGACAGACCCCAGGTAGTACCAGCATTTTATCTTTCTCTGCTGCAATCTGTGGCTGTGAGGTGCTCTGTCTCTGTGGTCTCTTAGCATTAGATGCTGAGTTAGGAGATTGTAAGGCACCTGCGGTCTAGCAAGGTACTTGATGTTACACAGCGTACTGAGAAATGGTTTTGAATCAAGAATAAAGAACAGTAGTAACATAATACGGGGGGTGCCCACACGACCTTTGGGAACCCAAATCAGCACATAGACTAGCAATGAGTAGTTAGTTCTCCTCCAGAATGCTGAGAAGCACATTAGAAATACCCTGGTGGTTAAATAATATCCATTATTGGTTTTCAAGTGGAAATGTTAGGAGAGGCAAAATGAGGGTGAAATTTTTTCCATTTCTTATAGTACTGAAAAACAATCAAATTAAGTATAGCATGTGTCGAATATATTTCTATCAAGATATCTTTCATGGATTTCTGTACCTGAATATTCATAACTTTCAGGCACAACAGTATGTGAAAATGATAACTTTATTCAAGGGAGTCTCATTTCAAGTGCACTCATATTTAAATGTTTCAAGGGATCTTTATTACAAAGGAAAGGAAAAAGTATCACACAATATTTTGATTAATGTTGATTATATATATATATAAATGCGTACATATTTATGTAATATGTATGTAATATTCATAGAGAGGCCACTAGTATTTATTCATATGTATGTAATATGTACATATTTATGTACATATTTATGTAATATGTATATAATATTCATAGAGTCCACTAGTATTGATTTTTTTAAAAGTGTGATATTTTTAATATACATCTGTAATATTTAATAGTATATATGCAATAGTACATACATGTACATATATGTTGTCATAGATTCAAAGACATAATCTAAACTATTTAAAAATAGTTTACCTACTGTATTATTAACATCAAGATTTTTCATGGCCAACATTTAGCCTCCCTTATTTTCGTTTAGGCAGTTAAGTGTAAGCAATGACAATTAGGTTTAGTCCTCACAGCAACAAAAAGCTGCAATTAACACCAAAATCATAAACATGGGTGATAAGAACCCCTTGTCCTAACTACTGCTGGTTTCAAAGGGAGAGATCTCATTGGAGGTGTATTCTGTTCCACTTCACAACACTTCCACATCCTGTTTTCATTAAGAACATTAAGAGTTGGAGGAGCACACGCCCAGAAACCTGCCTTCTTTCACATCATGCATCCAGGCTTTGGGTAACCTGTTGAAAGTAAAACAAAAGGATTTTACCTCCGACTGTCCCATCACTTTCTGACTTCAAGTTCTGCTTCACAATTTAATAACTTGCCAACTTTGAATTAGCAATAAACAGCAACTCAAGATGCGTAGGGCTTATAAGCAAGTCAGAAGTGGTGCTTGGAATGATTACATTCCTAAGCCCCCAATTATCACAGTTCAGAACTAATTTTTATACCTTAAATAAAACCCAAAGAATCTACACAAAGCACTTCATTTGCTGGGAAGGTTAAATTAAAATTAAAGTGTTCAGTGGAAAGTCATCCTCTTTAAAATGCATTTGCTAAGAATCACTTACTGGAGGAAGGAGTAGCTGCTTTAATTTTAATTTTTCAGGTATAAATCCCTTTACTCCTTACAATAGAGACAGAGAGGCCACTAGTATTTATTTTTTTTAAAGTGTGATATTTTAAAGATTATTCTTCAAGGCAGTTCTTCCAGGTTTATAGATTGTACACATTTATACAATATGGTAATTTATTAACCAAATGGGTAGCTGAGAGTGCCTGAAATGGAAACAGACGATATTCCAGAGAGACCTAAAGTGGGCAGTGAATAATGGCCAGAGTAGCACCTTGGATCATGTCATGTGTTTCCTGCAGAGCGTACAAGTGGTTCTGCAGCTCTCTTTGCAACATTCTGCATAATATCCAGGTCAGGATCTGGAGAGAGGGAGAGCCTGGGGACAGCTGGAGCCGCTGCAACTGTGTTCTTGCTGCATGAGGAGCGGGGAGGATGGAGGAGTAAATCTCCCTCTCCAGCTTTGGCAGCTCAAACGTTTTGGGGCTCATGGGAATTTCCTTTGAGATCCCAGTTAACTTTCATATGGTAGGAGTCTAGTAAGTTCTCTTGTTGACCTTTGAGGCAGCAGATGTATTAAACTATTTTCCCATGGGCTCTATCTGGAGTAATGAGTGCTTGAAAAAAATTTTTTTAGGTTCTAAACATTTAAAAATCTGGGTTTATAGATTTTCTTGAAAAACTGGAAAATTAGGCAACACTATACCATTATTATTCCTCCGACATGGTAGCTGAGGTAGAGCTGTGAGGTTTCAATGGATGTGTGTCCCTTCCATGGCACCCCACCCTGGTTTCCTTGATTTCTTACCTGTCTGGCTCCTGGGTTCTCTGGATTTCATCGTCTCTGCCCTGTAAGCTCTCTAGAGTGATTTTATGTACTCACCATTTTATTGGTCTCCAGGCTCAGACATTTCTATCTCAATATTCCTCCAGCATTTGGCTTAATATATTGAATGCCAAAACCTTGACTCCCAACAGTGTCTGAATTTGCCTTAAGCACTTGCTCTATATGTCTCATTTAATTTTCAAAAGGTGAGTATATATATTCTCCATTTTATAAATGGGGAAACTGAGGCTAGAGGCTGGATTCAAATTTGAGATGTCTTGCTTTCAGAATCAATTCTTCAGTCTCATCTCTGAAGGTGAGTGATCATGCCATACTTTTCCTCTTTCTTTTCTTTTCTTTTTTTGTGGTAATATGCTCAGGAAATTTAATTAAACAGGTAACACACTTGGTGCTTATGTTGCTGCCTCCTCTCCCACATTTTCCATCTTTTGCTCCTGCAGTCCCCACTTCCTGGTCTGTGGACTGGTACCAGTCTGTGGCCTGTTAGAAACCAGGCTGCATAGTGGGAGGTGAGTGGCAGGTGAAGCTTTGTCTGTATCCACAGCTGCTCCCCACGGTTCATATCACCACCTGAGCTTCACCTTATGTCAGATAAGCTGCAGCATTAGATTCTCATAGGAGTGAGAACCCTACTATGAACTGTGCATTCAAGGGGTCTAGGTGGCATGCTTCTTATGAGAACCTAATGCCTGATCATCCTTAAACCACCTGCACCCCTACATCCATGAAAAAATTATCTTCCATGAAACTGGGTCCCTGGTGTGAAAAAGGTTGGTGACTGCTGCTAAAATATACAACACTATTAGGATTGTAATTCCCCATTTCCACAAGGAGAGACTCTTAGTTCTCATAGCAATTCAGAATAGTCTAGATTACTGCCCTCCCAGTGAAATACCTGTAAGCCACACAAGTAATTTTTTTCTTTTCTTTTTTTATTAAATCTTAGCTGTGTACATTAATGGAATTATGGGGTGCAATGTGTCAGTTTTATATACAATTGGAAATAGTTTCATCAAACTGGTTAACATAGCCTTCATTGCATTTTCTTAGTTATTGTGTTAAGACATTTATATTCTACACTTAGTAGATTTAACATGTACCTTTGTAAAATGTACTATAGGTGTCATCCCACAGATTACCTTCCCTCCACCCATCCTTCCCCCTCCTCTTGCTTCCCCCTCCTCTTTCCCCTTCATCTTGGGCTGTAGTTGGGTTATAGCTTTAGTATGGAAGTGTGGGTGCTTATAAATTAGTTTCATAGTAGGGCTGAGTACATTGGATACTTTTTGTTCCATTCTTGAGATACTTTGCTAAGAAGAATATGTTCCAGCTCCATCCATGTAAACATAAAAAGGTAAAGTTTCCATCTTTTTTTTTTTAACGAGAGTCTCACTTTGTTGAGTGCAGTGGCATCACAGCTCACAGCAACCTGCAGCTCTTGGGCTTAGGCAAATCTCTTGCCTCAGCCTCCCAAGTTACAGGCACCTGCCACAATGCCCAGCTATTTTTTGTTGCAGTTTTGCTGGGGCTGGGTTTGAACCTGCCACCCTCAGTATATGGGGTTGGCACCCTACTCACTGAGCCACAGGTGCTGCTCACACACAAGTAATTAAAAAAAAAAATTTAACAGTCACATTAAAACAGTAAAAAAGAAACAGGTATAATTAATTTTAATAATATGTTTTATTTAATCCAGTATATCCAAAACATTATCATTTCATCATGTAATTGCTGTTTGGAAATTATTAGTAATATATATTTTACTCTCTTCTTTGGGTAGTAAGTCTTTGAAATCCTGAGTATATTTTATATTTACAACACACTGCATCGAGACTAGTCAAATTTCAGGTGCTCAATAGACATATGTGGCTTGTGGCTACTGCCATAGATAGCCTAGGTCTTTCACCAGCCTTACATGCAGAGGGAGAGGAAGGCAGAGGCATATGGTTCCTATTATGGCAGGAGGAGGGCTGACTGTTTCAGCCCTCCTCCTGCAAACCAATGTTGTGAGTCTTGAGATGTGCAAAGAAAGAGAGTTATAGTATGAATTATTTATTCCTTTTTTATGGATAAAGCTGCTCAATGTTTGGTAAGCCAATGAATTGGTATAATTTTAGTATTTCTCTCCTGCTTTTAGTGCAGTTCTGGAGTTTTAATAGAGGGAGTTAGGATGTGATTTCACAGGAGTGTGTTTTATCTCCCCAGGTGATTTATCTTCCCTTGCAAGCCTAAGGTGAGATCATAAGTCCGAATCAATTTACTTTTAGAAGAAGTTACTTTCTGCCTACCATCAGGGATAGAGAGTAAACACATGGAAGGAAGGAGAGTTGGGGAATTTGAGAACTTCACCGAAGAAGCAACTAAGGAACAATGCCGTAAAGTATACAATAAAGGCGCTAACGTTGGTCCAGCAGTGCCAAAATGGGCAGCCTGAATCCAGAATGAAAGTTTGCTCCATGTGCTAGGAACTGTGATTTGTAAAGACTACCGGCAATCAATTATGTATGGCCTGTTATTACTTTGTGAAAACTGTTCCTGAATAGTTTTATTATTTGATAGTGTTTTTCTAGGAAAATAAGGTTTCCTTTGCTATCATTTTTCATTGAGATAGATGCAAAAAAACTCTGAGCTGTTCTAGTGAGCACGTATTTCTAGCTAGTTCACCTATTTGAATTTCAGATTGTAATGAGATGGTCATAAAGATTTGCCCTGGGCACATTTTCGGCTGATCTTAGCTTAAAAGCACTTTTTAATGCCACACTATGGGACTTAATGACTTTTGCATTGTGGGTTGGGTTGCTCTATCAGGAAAATGAATCCATTTGGATTCTTTTCTTATGCCGGAAGCCCTCAGAGTTTCCTTTATTGAAATGCCAGAAAGTGCTGTTTAAACATATGCTCTGCACTTTGGTTGTGCCACAGCCTCCTGTTATTATTTTTATTCTTTCTGGAGCACATGGGTGCTTGAGATATATTTCTAATATAGAAAAGAAGTGATCCTGCCCTCTTGAGCTTTCATTTAATGCAGACAAATTCAGCGCAAATGAACTGTAAGGTCCTAACAGGTGTTGGCAATCACCAGGTGGGTTTTGAGAAGTTGGTTGTGGCCTCCATTTGATATGCTTCCCGGTTGTCCTGCTACTAAGCTAAGCTTCTCCTTCATGTGTTCCTGTGGCTACTGGCCTTTCCTGTGGTTGATGGCATGGGGAGAACGTCCTGAGGTTACAGTTTTCCCTAAGGGAGCAGTCAACATTTATTTATTTAATTGGTTATAGCTACTGAAATGATGATTATAATAAAATTGGGGTCTAACACACATACCTCAGCAAAAGTTTATACTATATGCTAATTTATGTATATAGCTTGATGATATTTTTACATATGTCCATCCCCACATAATTACCAGTGTGGAACATTTTTAAGCACCATGGCAGAGGGCTCCCTTGTGTCTGTTCCAAATGGTTTCCAAACATACTCTCTGAAGAGGTTACTACTCTTTTGATAGTTGTCAACACCAATTAGTTTCAGCCATTTGGGGGTGTCCAAACTTTTTTATTTTTCTGCCTCACATTGGAAGAAGAAGCATTGTCTTGGGTCACACATGAAATACACAGACACTAATGAAAGCTGATGAGCAAAAAAAAAAAAAAAAAAAAAGAAAAGAAAAAGCCTAGGCATAATTTTCATGATATTTGCCACCACAGATAAGCCAAACAGGCCTCAAATAATCTGCCTGTGGCCCAGGGGCTGCAAGTTGGACACTCCTGCTTCCAGCGTAGCTTTTTGAAGCCACAATATTTGTGAGCTGCGTCCCTGGTATTGGGAGTTCCAATAAGTAGTTCACTGCTTTCCTCTTCCGTGCTGTGTTTCGTTGCTTGAATAGACCACACTTTACTGATTCACATTCCTGGTGATGAGCATTTGGAAGGTTTCCAGTTTTTCTAAAATTCTATTTTGGTCCTGATTCTACCATGCTCAGGACAGCAGAGAAGTGGCATTTGTCCAGGGACCGAGCGTAGAGAGATGTGATGCTCATGGAAACTTCCAGACTGTTTCCCTGGGTTCGTTTTCTAGCCTAAATGATCTGGGAAATTGCTTTAGTGCTTCACCTCATCCTTCTGTTTCTTCTTCCTAATTTTAATAACAGCAATAATAACAACAACAGCTCATATCCCCTAAACATGTACCCTGTTCCCGGCACTAGCACTACTCTGTATTATTGGTAATGTGTGTAACGTCTCATTTAATTCTCACTGGGACTTTGGGAAGAATTATTGTACATATTACTTTTTTTAACATGGAAAACCTAAGATCATACAGCATATTAATGGCAAAGCCAAGATTCAAACCTAGATTTTGTGACTAGCACTGTGTTTTTAATCACTACACTTACTGACAAAGGCAGGATCTATAAGGAAATGGTATCTAAGTGGAATACAATTTTGTCCATTCTTTTCCCTCATGACAAACAACAGTTGCAATTTTAAAAATGTCAGTTAGAACCCTTTATCCCTTGTCTGTAAACCTTTAGTCGCTCTCCTTGTCATTAATGTAAAATCCTCAGTCCTCACCATGCATGCAGGGCCCCACCTGATCTGTCCCTCCCCCCCAGCTTCAACCCCTTACTACCACTCTCCTCAATGCCCTCCAGCCTTGAACTTCCTCTGTTCTTCAAGAAATCAGGCTTAGTCCTGGCACTGGGTCTTTGCATTGGCTATTCCTTCTGCCCAGAATGCTGTTCCCCAGAGCTTTGCATGGTTGGTTCCTTATCATTCAGCTCTCAGATCAAACATCACCTTGCCAGAGAGTCCTCTTACCCACCCTCCTATTAGGAAGGACATTGCCTTATTTTATTTCCTCCCTAATGCTTACTATCTTCCAACTTATTCTTACATTAAGAGTGTTATTTATTATCTGTTTTACCCAATTGTCATGTTCACTCTAGCAAAGTATCTGGCACTTAGTAGGTACTCAATGGGTATGGGTCGAATAAACAAAGGAAGGGATAGATGTACGTTTTCATATATTTAAAAGAGAAAATAATATTGATAAAGTATGACTTTACATCCTGCGGGGGGAGGTCCAATCTTCATGTAATAAAATGAAAGCAAGAGAGAGCTGAGCACATTATTAATTTTATGTGTGGAAGGTGCTTGCGATCGCAGGAATTGACTTCTGGCAATGAAGCAATTTCCCAAATGTCAGAACTAATCATACGACCCTGGAAAGTGGTTCTTTTCTTGTTGTCATTGTTTATTGTTTGTTTATTGCTCATTATAAAATACTAGAATGGGGAAACTGTTTCCCATCCAGCCCCGGAGTCTAGCAGGTGATGCAAATCATAGAAATTAACACATATTTTTACACTGGAGTTTAAAAATAAGAAATGTCACAAGAAAAGCATATCTAGATGCTCTTTAATCACTTTCATCTCATTCTAACACGACCGTCCTAGGAATCATTAACGATCCTTTGTTTTGCTCACTGGCGGGATTAACACAGATACCTTTAGTAACTGCTGCTCTTTATCTTATCATGAATAACAAGCTGCTGTTTTGCCATTTGGAAGATTGCAGACCATTCTCTGTAAAATCACATTTACCGTTCTCTTAGCTGCTGTTGAATTCAGTAGGAAGTCTTTAATTTCAAATCTTTAGTTCCAGGATGTAGATTAAAATTCCTGGTCCCTCAGCAAACTTTGTCAAAGGGACTCGTGACCCATTGCTCCTAGAATATCACATGCCAGGCACCCTGGAATATGCACAAGAGTTGTGGGGATGATGAGCAGGGCTGGGGCTTTTGTAGAGGAAAGAAAAGCAGCCATAAGAGAAAAGTTAACTGTGCAGTTCAGACTAGGAGTGGTAAAGGATTGTGTTTCTCTGCTGGCCTAGGCAGAATTTCTTATTACCCCACATCAAATTGCATCCCTTGCCTCTGGTTCAAGCCTGCACATTCATCTCTTCCTCCCACCTCCGGCTTATTGATGCTTCCACCTCCAGGCAGTGCAGAAATGCAAACTTCTGTTTACTGTCTCTGAGTAATGATATTAATTCCAATGCCCAGGGATAATGCATCGCTTATTAAACACTGTAGCAATAACCATTAGGTGTTAATTCAAAGGGAAACAAAAAAGAGTCAAAGACACCCATACCCACCTCAGCAAAAAATGGTCAGAATTTAACAAAAGCAGTTTTCCTGTATATTAGTGGGGAAGGGTTAAGAGCCTCACTGCTAACTTGCTGCGTGATCTTCAAAGAGTTCCTAACCTTTTTAAACTTTAGTTGACACATAGACAAACCGAGAATAATAATTGTACCTACTTCCTACAGTTGTTTTGAAAGGTAAATGAGAGATGTATGTTGAATGATGAGCAGAATGTCTTATATGTAGAAAGAGCTTGATTAAAATCTCTACAATCAGATGTCTTAGAACTGTGTTCTTGCTTCAATTGCCCAGAGTGTCCTCCTAATAAAATATTTGCCCAGGCCAATTTCTTCAAGTATTTTTCCTACACTTTCTTCTAGTATTTTTGTGGTTTCATGTCTTAAGTTTAAATCTTTAATCCAGTGAGAGTCTATCTTAGTTAATGGTGAAAGGTGTGGGTCCAATTTCAGTCTTCTACAGGTTGCCAGCCTTTTCGCCCAGCACCATTTGTTAAATAGGGAATCTTTTCCAGAATGGGAGAAGATTTTTGCAGGTTATGTCTCTGACAAAGGTTTAATAACCAGAATCCATAGAGAACTCAAATATACTAGCAAGAAGAGAATGAGTGATTCCCTCTCAGGGTGGGCAAGGGACTTGAAGAGAAATTTCTCTAAAGAAGATCGGCACATGGTCTACAGATATATGAAAAAATGCTCACCATCCTTAATCATCAGAGAAATGCAAATCAAAACTACTTTGAGATATCACTTCACACCAGTAAGATTAGCCCATATCACAAAATACCAAAACCAGAGATGTTGGCATGGATGTGGAGAAAAGGGAACACTTCTACACTGCTGGTGGGAATGTAACTAATATGTTTCTTTTGGAAAGACATCTGGAGAACACTTAGAGAACTAAAAATAGACCTGCCATTTGACCCTGCAATTCCTTTATTAGGTATATACCCAGAAGACCAAAAATCACATTACAACAAAAATATCTGTATCAGAATGTTTATTGCAGTCCAATTCATAATTGCCAGGTCATGGAAGAAGCCCAAGTGCCCATCGATCCACGAATGGGTCAACAAACTGTAGTATATGTACACCATGGAATACTATGCAGCCATAAAGAAAGATGGAGACTTTACGTCCTTCATGTTCACATGGATGGAGCTGGAAAGTGTTCTTCTTAGCAAAGTGTCACAGGAATGGAAGAAAAAGTATCCAATATACACAGCTCTATTATGAAATTAATTTATAACTTTCATATGAAATCTATAACCTAATAACAGCCTAAGTATACAAGGAGGGGGGAGGGAGAAGGGAGGGAGAAATGGGTGGAGGGAGGGTGATTGGAGGGATCACTTCTATGGTTTATCTTACAAGGGTACAAAGGCTACGTTAACCAGTTCGAAGAAAATATTTCAAATTGTTTATGA
>CAUYQV010149956.1:0-16924 GCA_963574575.1 Galagoides demidoff | reverse complement strand
ACTAAGCAAATGACATGAAATCTATGTTAACCAGCTTGATGAAAGTATTTCAAATTGTATATGAAAACAGTACAATGTACCCCATGTTTGCATTAATGTATACAGCTATCAATTAATTAAAAAAAAAACAACTTTGGTACTGAAAAAGTTGTAACAGCAACAGTCTGTGACCTGTGGGTCATGGTCTGAAGGTTTGGCACCTGTGTTTCAGTGCTGATAGGAGACCCGCTCTTTTCATTAGTTACTCAACTAGATTATAAAGCACAGTCTTCACAAAAATCAACAAGGATACTACCTGTATGTTTCAAGACTCAGCAGATCTTATTTATTACAGATCCTGTTAGTGATTCACTCCACTTTAGTGATATTTTCTCAAGGATCTTTTAATACTACTGGAGTCAAAAATCAGGTTTTTAAATGTCAATGTATGCATGTATAAGCTCCAATTTCTGCTTGGGAAAGTGGCTTTTTGAGTATGTAGTTTAAATTTCTTGTATCCTTAAGTATAACATTCATAAGCAATACAGTCATGTCAGCCTCACACCAGTCTTTACATTAATTTAATGTTCCTAAGACAGGAAATACAGGACACTCAGAAAAAACTGAATTTCAGGTAAACAATTAATAATGTTAGAACAGTCCGTGCAATATTTGGGATGTACTACTAATAAAAATTATTCATTGATGATTTAAAATTCAAATTTAACGAAGTGAAATTCTACCCTAATTTCTATTTCACTATTGTTTTCTAAGTGAATGAAAAAAAGGGTTTCCTCATTTTTCCTTCTGTATAAGGTGTTCCATTTTATCAGCAAGTATAATCATTAAGTTTTCTAGTAGGAATAGGACAATTGTTAAGAATTCAACCAGACATATGAGCCATATAACAAGTCCATCATGTCCAGAAGCACATGTATTCTAGAATACATTAACAAATGAATAACTTTTGTGAGGCAGATAAATGGAAGTGTTGAAGAGGAAATGAATCATCAAGATAAGGACCTTACTGTCCGTAGCCACCTTCAGCCTGTTCCCAGGAGGGATTCAGGGAAGTCTCCACCACCGGACAACACTGTCTTAGGTCCTGGGCCTCCCCATTTCTTCCAGCTTAAAAAGGTACTAGGTTTTGGGATCATCTGTGTCTACTTAGTCCAAGTTAGGAACTGGAGAGTGTCTTGAAATGTGCGCGGTGTACCCTGTCTGTTGGTGCTCACAATGTGCTGAATCCTAAGAATCTAGAAATCTCACTAAAAGCTGAGAGAGGGGTCAGCAGCTTTGGGCAATGAGTCCTGAGGATGGTGCCAGCGAAGACCGGGTGTTTTGTAGGGAAGGGCTCAGAGCCGCCTCCTCCAGGTAGTTAGAGAGATGCCCTTTACTCTGGGCTTTGGATTCCAGGTCGTGCCTGGGCTGAAGGTTGACCATATCTCTATCAGTGTCCATGGGGCCCACTCACGTGGACACACGAAATTGACCATCACAGAGTCATTTTCCTGTGAAGACTATTGGATTAAAAAAAGAAGAAGAAGAACATGATGCCTCAGCCATATTAAAAAAGAAAAAAAAGCTTAGGTGAAGAGTGAAGTGCGGATGTTCCTGGTCCCTGGTGCGCAAACAAGAATGAGGGTGGAGCAGAGACCACCCTCTGGTGGAGGGCAGAGACAGGGCGACCGCAGACACGGAGCCATCACACACACAGCTCAGTGCAGGATGGAACGTGACCGGGGAAAGGATGCTACACAAAGTGAGACAAAGTGAGATAGTCCTGGGAGCAGTTGGTCGATTCCCCTGAGCGGAGAACCGCTTGAGTCCGGGCATGGCCTCTACGTGCCCACTGGGTTGTCCTGCCCCTCTCCTGGCCGGATTGGCTGTCATTTCCCGCTCTTGGGGTGATTGACAGGTTGCAGTTATATAACAGATTGCATGACAGGTAACATAGTAGGTTAGTTAAATAAGTTCCCCTTCTTAAAATATGTCTTTCCTGGAATCCTTCATGGAATCTTCACCCATGTCGTGCTAATTAGATGACATTGCGCCTTACTTACATCAATTAAAGTCTGTAAAATCTCCCCACTGTGTCGGTTCCCACCAGGGAACAGTTCTTAGCTGCATTTGGTTCTGACCTATAATTCAATTCCCATTCTCTGCCCGTAGCCACTTCCTTCCCACCTGTTTGCCCTCACTCAGACCTAACAGAAGAGTGGAATGAAGTTTGCTGAATAGGGTTGGACCAGTTTGGATAGGGAGCTAGACTGTTAAATACAGTGTCTACAGAGATGAAATGTCAGGACATGTGACACAGATCAAGACACTCCAGTAGCCAGAATCTTAAGTTTTTTTGTTCACAAAAGGTTTCACGGGGGTTCACACTTCTACAAAAAGTGTCAAATATTTAGCAATTTCTGTTTTCCTGCATATAACAGCTGCACAAAAAAACTTTGTTTTAAAAGAAAATTGTCCATGTTTGATTTAATTCTTGCAAAGCTGAAGAGGCACAAAATAGTCCTCTCACTACTGCATAAGTGTGTCTACAGAAATTTATTTTGTATTATGGATGTTTATGTCAGTCAAATTGTGTTAGTTCTGTTGAGGTAGTTCTTGTCTCCTTCATAATATCATCGATGACAGGCCACTCACTAGAAAAGAAAATCATTGAATTTCACACTGCACTTCATGCTTTCTATTCTTTCTTGGACATTTATAAGTGTGCTATTTACAGCATAATTTTATCTATTAGTTATTTATGTGACTCCTTCAATACCATCAGACACAAACTATACCATAAAAGTGTCTAGATGCCATCACATTACATATTATTTGATACTTTAGAGTGCTTGCTCCTTTTTTGACCATACACAGATATTTTTCCTGAACTCCTTTTAATAGCAAAGAACTTACTAATTATTAGATATTTTCATAGGATACCTCATAATATTAATTTTTTCTCACTGATTTATTGTACTTCAATATATGCAGTTTAATTAAGTTAATGGCACCACGATTATGATACAAAGAGTATGAATTGATAAACTACCTAACAAAAAAAATTAAAAACCAACACAGGAACATTTGACTATCTGTTAGACATGAAATGTAAACTCTAACTCACTCCAGTCTCTAAAGGGTTCTACATTTTGCCAAGAACTTTTTATAACTTTAGAGAAAAGTCAACCCTGACCCTTTCCCGCCCTTTCTCATGTGCTTTGTGGTATGAAGTCTGAGGGACATGTATTCATCTATATCCTCAGAGATTTTTCTAATGTCTTATGACAACTCATAGTCCATTGTCAGGTTATCATGTTTAATAAAACTTTTCAAGAAAAGTTGGTAGTATAGTTGATGCAATTTTAGGGAAGAAGGGAAGAGAAATGTATCAATAGTAATGAAAGCCAAAAAAAGTAGCAGAGAGAAGGGAGAAAAGCAGGTCATAAGTTAATAGCTTTCAAATATTAAGATTGTAAATCATAGCAAAATTATTGTTCAATTTAATAACTATTGAAGGTATTTATTGACCTTATAAGATTAATAAATTGAAAGAAAAAACATTTGTTTGTTAGCAAAAGAAAAAAATCTTTCCTGATCACACATCCTCCATCAGCTAGTGTCTGATTTCTCTTTTCTCCTTTACAGAAAAAACAAAACAAAACAAAACCAAAAGCACAGCAGCATTTTGGGTTCTGATTTGAAATATTCTTTTGTGGTTGAAAATTTGTATCTAATATTCAAATATCTCAAAATAAAACATTTGTTATTTCTCATAAATAGTTCCCCTTCCCACCGCTTCCATTCTTGTGCTTTCCTCCTTTTTCTTCCCTTCCCTTCCACCTCCTTGCCCTGCCTTCCTTTCCTTCATTCTCTTTTTCTTTCTGATTGAATCTTCCTAAAGACAGGCTGGAAGAGAGTGGAGGGAAATGAGGTCATCCCTTATTTTAAAGAGCGTCATTTGAATTAGTTCATGTGTATTGTAGCTTTTGGTGAATATTAAATGCTTTAGATTCTATTCTACTTTTCTAGACAGGAGAGAGATTGGCAAAGGAAAATTATTTGTCTCTTTTCGTGGTAATGACTCAGCTGTCTCTAACCTCATGAACTCAGGAGTGTTCTCTTATTAGACTGGATGCATTGACAGATGTACATTACTTGCTAATTTTTCAGTCCCCCAGTGATGTTAGCAGAATTTATTGATATTTTCCATTAACTGATCTAGGTGTCTCTGCAGCCACCTCGAACTCATTCTGAAGATATTTGGGGGGAACTAACACTTGATCTAATTCCTTTCTTGCCTCTGATTCTTCCTAACTTCTTACTTGGTGGGGTTTTAGTATAACTGTGGAAATAGAGAGCATGATGGGGGATAAGGGGGTATTCCTTGAAATGGGGCAGAACTACACTCTGGGCTGTCAAATCAAAGTTGTGTTGGAGTTGCGTGTTTGACATCATGGTTTCCTTCCGCTAACCCTAAAATCATGTGATGCCTCCAGCTGCCACTTATTAAATAGGACCATTGTAATCTATTAGAAATTCATAAGGTAACATGAAATGAAGTATGCATGAGTAAAACAAAACTATTTCGCAATACCATAGTTTGCTTTTATATGACAGAAAAAACTACTATTATTTTCTTCAAGTAAGTGTTCAGAATTTAAAAAGATAATTCACTAAAGGCCAATTCAATTTTACGTGTTATATTTACATTAAAAATAAGTTAAAAATTTTAACAGTTATTTTATCACAAAGGACATTTCCCCCCCAGGGAGATGAGTTTCTGGGGAGATGTTCAAACTTCTCAAGCTCTCAACTGGCTCTACAGAACAGTATGATCTTTAATTAGCATTCAATTGACAGGAACATTTAAGTTTTCTTTTTATACACATGTATAACCTGAACAGTATATCTGCCTTTTCTTGAAAATTTAATATGCAATTTTATAACTTTCAAAAGTTAGTACAATATAAAGTTTTTATAGTTTATTATACCAGTAAATAGAGATAATGTTTTTCTTCATTTATAGCCTCTCGATTTTACTTCTAATGCCTTTATTGAAATATAAATTATGTATCATGCATTCAGTTGCTGTGGCTGTACAGTTGAATGACTTTAGTAAATTGTAGAGCTGTCCGCCATCACCACCGTTCAGTCTTAGAACATTTCATGACATGACGACCTTCACCTGTTTCTAGACTTTCCTGGCTCTAATACTGAAAGTCGTACATCCCGGGGAACACTTTAATCTAAAACAAACCCAAATTCATAGTCACGCCACGCCTTACTCATCCTTAAAGTGGCTTTCTGTCTGGGTTAATCCCACGCCTGCTCCCCACCACAGAAAACCACTCATGTGCTGTTTGGATGAATTTGTCTTGAACACGGCACATGAGGCATATGAAGAGAACCGTAGACCAGACATTCCTGTGTATCTCACTGTTTCAGTTAACATGATGGTTTTGAGGCTCATTCATGTGTAGCATTTATCAGCATTTCTATTTTTCAGTTGTTGAATATTATTTCATTTTAGAACTATATCCCATTAGTTTCCTCTACTAACCGCTTATAGACATTTGGTTTATTTCCAGGTTTTTATGAGTAATTAATTTCTCTATGAAAGTTGTATATATGTGTTTGTGTACACACTTAAAATTTTTCACTTGGATAGATTTCACAAAGTAGAATTGCTAGGTTTGTGATTCATTCTGAGTGAAAATTTGTTGTCGTCTTTTTCACCATCTTCCCCTTTTCCTTTTTTTTTTTTTTTTTAATATGTGACTATCCACTTGTCTCAGCACGGTTTGTAAAGGGAGATAGATCTGCGTCAAACTGCTTTGGCATCTCTGGTGCATTAATCTATGTGCTTATCAGTGTTACAATTCCACACTGTCATTGCTGATGTGGCTTTAAAATAAGTTGAAATATAGCAATATAGTCCTCCAAATGTGTTGTTTTCAATATTCCAGTTCCTTGTTTTTCTATACAAATTTTAGTACAAACTTTTCAATGTCTACAAATAAGCCTACTGAGATTTTGATGGAAATGACATTGAATTTATAGGCCAATTTGGTGGTAATAGCCATTGTGACAACGTTGAATCTTACAATCATGGGACGTAAAGTGTGTTCATTTATTCAGATCTTTAATTTCTCCATGATGTTTTGTGATTTCAGTGTATAAATCCTGTGCTGCTTTTGTTAAATGCATTCCAAAGTAATTTATTCCCTCTGATGTTATTGTGAATAGAATTGCTTTCTTAATTTTCTATCAGAATTTCTGCTGCTTATATATAGAAGTACATAGATTTTGAATATTAATTTTGAATATCACGAGTTTGTTAAGCTCATGTATTAGTTTTGGTCATTTCTCCTGCTCAGGATATCTATGTGTAGGTTATGTAATATGACCCTGCAAATGAAGACGTTTCTGGTTTTATCTTTCTAATATGGATGCCTACAATTCATTAATTTATTTTTAAAAATCTTCCAGCAGACAGAACATTTATTACAATGTCAAATGTAAGATAACAATATGGATGTCTTTGCTGTAGTTCAAATCTGAATGAGACAGCGTTCCAACCCACCTGCACCCTTGTTTCATGTGGGAATTTCACCATTTCTTATGCAAAGTGAGAAATCATTCCTTTACTTCATTGATGCTCCTGAATAGGTTCATTAAATGTAAATTTTCAAAATGCTTAGCATCAAGTTCTTCATATCAGCACAATAGAAAAATTGATACTGGAATGGATAAATAGATATTGAAAATAAATAAGTTTAGTTTAAGATATTTTGAACTTAAGTTCCAAAGGAAAATATCAAAAGGGATGGAAAGATTAATTTAAAAGGTTGGAAGTGAAGGAGTTTGGAGTGTTATGAAAGCCAGAGAGACCATTAAAAGGACGAGCTGGAGGATAAAGTTTAAATTCCCACAGTATAAAGCCAAGGGTAGGAGAAAAATAGAAGGGGAAGCCCTTAAATTAGGGCTCTGTGAAAAATTGTCCTTATTATCTCTGAGATTTTATGTTTTACAATTCCATAGAAATTAATTAGGTGATTGAATAAAAAAATAATAAAATATAAGCCAAACACAAGTGTTTTTGATGAGCTGCATAAATTATTACTAGAACATTTGTCAAAATGAAGATAAAATTATTTAATGTAGCTTTGTTTTAATTATGAGAGAGTTTTATTGTATCTTTGAATAAGAAATTACTAGCAAAAAGAGAAATGGAATGTTTTCAAAGCAGAAATAAATTTACTTGTGCCATCTTTCAGGAGTAAGAAATTGATGGAAATTTAAGCCCAGGTACTAAAATTTATTTTAAGAAATGCAAGGGCACTTTCTTCTAAATTAAAAAAAAAATGTGAGGGTGGAGACAGGTGATTATTTTCATGAAGTAGAAGAACGTGGAGTCAGGAGAGTGAAGACGCCCAAGAGGTTGTGCCCTCAGTCTTTCTAATCCCAGTATTTTGGTTTCAGATTGGAAGGGGAAATGTTAAGGGAATGAAAATTATATAAGCTATACATAATTAGATCAAAAAAATAAAGATACATTTTGACTGTGGCCTATAAGGCTATTTAGCTATGCTATCCAGATATGATAGAAATACAGTCGATATTTAATAACTAAATGGAATAAACTGAAAAGAAATGAGCAAAGGGAGACTTTGCAGGAAAAACAGATTATTTCTTCATGATTTCTGAAAGATCTTTAAGCCGAAAGCTAATTTTCTTTAACTAACTACCTATGTTATTAAGTATGGACTGTCTGATTTCCTCACTAGATCTGACACTTGATATCTCTGACATTTCACTCTGACACTTCTTGTCTTATTTTTACTGTGAAGATACATCCTCATTTTTTCAAACACATGTTTCAGCTTGTGATTATCTTTCAAAAAAATTTTTAGAGCAAGTTTTATGAAACCATGAATAAGTCAAATATCGGTATTATTTTTGAGTATGAGTTTTGTCCTACCACTAATCCACAGCTCAAAATATCAATGGAGCATTTGGGAAGGATATGGCTAATGAACCCGACATACATCCCTGGTTTGAGAAGTTCCATTCTGGAGATTTTAATCTTGAAAATAAGCCACCTGGGCAACCCGAGGCCAGGGTGGATTATGATGAGATGAAAGCTGTAATGGGAGTGAATCTATCTCAATGTATGGGTGAAGTAGTAACAAGATTTGACATTAATATTCCAATAACATGGGACCATTTTCAACAAATCAGCAAGGTAAAGAAGCTGGATAGATGGGTTCCATGTGAATTAAACAAGCGTCAGGAGAGACTTCCTCTCAAAGCTTGCTCTTTTTTGCTGACACCATATAAAGGTGGACCATTTCTGCACTATATTTTGAATAAAGATGATGTACAGAAACACAGTCCAAATGCAAATATTCATCCAAGAAAGTGAAAGATATCTGTGTGGTAGCCCAGTGCTGGTGTTATCCACGAGCGTCATTGAATTCAATGCTCAATCAATTACAGCAGGTGTCTACTACAACCAGTTGAAGGAAAATGATGAGGACGCCGAGATGAAGCCGCTGAGATTGGTGAACACAGACAGGCCAATCTTCTTACAAGACAAGCTCATGTCCCACAGACAAAGCTGCTCAAACTACACAAGCTGGACTTGGAAACTCTTGTCATCCAGTGTTCACTAGGCCCTGCGCCAATGGAGTACAACTTCTTAAAGCTTTGGACCTCTTATTGCCAGGACAAGTAATCAGTTCTCATCAAGGGGTAGAAATCACCTGTCATGATTTCACCTCAACCAGGTGTAGAAAACACCTGTTGTGGTTTCATCACACTCACTCTCCAGGCTTCTTTGCTACTGGGATGCACAGCTACCGAGGACAGGGCACAACTGTGTCAGTAGTTTAGGCATGTGCTTTGATTAATTGGTTTGAGATACAATAAGTTAACTTTTGATTCAAAATCAGACATTTCATATTTAGTGACCTATCTTTACAGAAAGTCTACCTCTTCCATCAACCTAGCTAACATAAACTATTTCTTAAATAAATCCAAAAAGAAGAATTTCCCAGACTCTTGAAATTTTCCTAAAATTTAAAAGAAAAAAGAAGAAAATTTGGGACCTGAGCACTCTTTGATCGTTTTATCTTATTTCTGTGTTTATTAACTAAACTAATGCTTAAATGACCCCAAACAGCAATGAGGAAAATTATAGACTCATTTAATTTGACTGCTTTACACTTATTCTAATTCAGAAAAGAATAATTTGTTTAAATTAGTGTATGTGGACAACTGCATAATGTACTACTACTTCTGTATAACCAAACGTATTTTAAAGCTAAGATTTATCTTTATGTAATCTTTGTTTCTTTTCAAATATTTGTGTATTATTAAAACATGCCACTGTGGAAAACTTTCAACATATAAATTTGGTTTATGTGTTTTTAAAGTTTTTACTTGGTGATTTTCAAGTAGGAAGTCATAAAGATTACCTAGCCTTCATTTTCAGTTACTGGATAATTATCCTTTAAATTACTAGTTTTTCTAATGGAGATTTTAAGCACCTCTATTTTTGAAAAACATTTTGAAAGCCTCAATCAGAAAGTGAGTAAATACAAAAGTGTAGTCTTATTATAAAATCTATCTATCAAATCTAATTGAGTGGAATGAATGGAGGATTTGGGGATTCATTACTACCATATATTTCTTATCATCTAGGGCTTTAAGATTTTAAGTACAGATAAAGCTTTAACTAGGTTTATATTATTCTACAAATAGAAAGTCTGGGAACATTAAACAAGCCCTGTATGTTTGTACCAATTAATGACTCCCACTATATTCCCTTCCCCTACACTCCCCCACCCCCATAGGGCATACCATTATTCTACTCCTCGTCTTTATTAATTGGCTTTATTTTCAACTGTGAGCTTTCACATATGAGGGAGTACATGTGAAATATGTCTTTCTGTGCCTGGCTTTTTTCACTTAACATAATGTCCTCCAGTTCACCTATGCTGCTATGAATGGCCACATTTCACTCTCTTTTACGGCTAAAGTGTATTCCGTTGTGTGTATGTCCACTTTCTGTATCCATCTGTCCATCGAGGGACATTTAGGTTGATTCCATTTTGTAGCTATTGTGAATAGTGCTACATGGGCATGCACATGGATTTTTGACACACTGATTTCTTTTCTTATGGATATTTACACAGCATCAAGACTGCTGGGTCACATGGTAGTTTTATTGTTAGTTTTTTGAGAAACCTCCACAGTTTTCCATAGCGGCTGTGCTAATTTATATTCCCACCAAGGAGGGTCCTCCTTTCTCCATATCCTCATTAGCATTTGGTATTGCTGGTCTTGATAAAACCCAGCGTACCTGGGGTAAAATGAGAGCTCATTATGGTTTAGATTACGTTTCTCTGAAGATTTGTGGTAATGAGCTTTTTTCACATGCTTGTTGATCATGAGATGTTGTTTTTGAGAAATATTCAGATCTTTTGCCCCTTTGCAAATAGAAAATTTTATTTATCCTGTTATTTGAGCATCTTATATGTTATGGCTATTAATCGTTTATCAAATGGGTATTTTGCAAGTATTTTCTTCCATTCTATGGGGGGTCTCTTCACTTTGTTGACAGTTTCTTTGCTGTGCAGAAGCTTTTTAACTTGATGTAATGCCATGTTCCCATATTTGTTGTGGTTGCCTGTGCTTTGAGTTTTCATTAAAGAAATATTTGACCAGATCAATGTGCTAGAGTGATTTTTCAATGTTTTATTCTAACAGTTTTATTTTTTCAAGTCTCAGATTTAAGAATTTGTTTGACTTTTGTATATGGTGAGAAGCAGGGATCTATAGTAGTTCCTTTCTTCTTCATATGGATATCCAGTTTTTCTAGAAATATTTACTGAAGTCTTTACTTTCTGTATGTTCTTGGAAACTTTGTGGGAAATGAGGTCATGGTAAATGTGTGGATTTATTTCTGAGTTCTCTATTCTGTTCCAAGACTCAGGGCATCTATTTTTATGTGAGTACCATGCTGTTTTGATGAGTATTACTTTATAGTATGATTTGAAGTCAGGTAATGTGATTTCTCCAGTTTTGTTCTTTTTGCTCAGGATAGCATTGGCTATTCTGTTTTTTAATATATTTTTTCTTTTCTATTGGTAGTTTCATGTAAATTTTAGGATTATACAGGGTGCCCATAAAGTTTGTGTGCAATTTATGATAGCTATTTTAAATTGCACACAAACTTTATGGACATCCTATATTTTCGTTTCTTTGAAGAATGCCATAGGTATTTTGAGAGATATTGCATTGCATCTGTGGGATGCTTTGGGTTTAATCAAATTGATTCTTTCAATCCATGAATATGGAATGCCTTTTCATTTTTTTGTGCCCTCTTCAACTTATTCATCACTGTTTTAGTTTTCATTGTAGAGATCTTTCACTTCTTTGGTTAGGGTTATTGCCAGGTATTTTATTTTATTTGTAGTTATTTTAAATGGGATTACTTTCCTGGTTTCTTTTTTCGGACTGGTCACTTTGTGATATAAAAATCCTACTGATTTTTGTATGTTGATTTTTCTATCATTTCTAAGAATTTTTTGGTAGAGTCTTTAGGTTTTTAAATATAAGATTACATTGTTTTCAAACAAGGATAATTAGACTTCATCCTTTCCAATTTGAATGACCTTTATTTCTTCCTCTCATCTAATTCCTTTAGTGAACACTTCTAGTACTGGGCTGACTAACAGTGGTAGATGTGAGATGAAATTCATTATTCCTAGGGAATTAGATGTTACCTTACTTTAAAGCCACAGTAATGAAGATAATGTGGAAATGAAACTCTTATAAACATGTAGATTAAAGGATGCTGAATTATACTGAATACTTTTTTGACATCAATTGAAATGATCACATCGTTTTTGTTTTTCGTTGTGTTAATATGATACATTGTATTTACTGATTTGCATATGTTGAAATATCCTTGCATTCTTGGTATGAACCATAATTGATCATAAGTAATTTTCTTTAAACGTTAGAATATTACAGGGGTACACAAATTTTGGTTACATAATTTTTCTTTGTACAGATTGAGTCAAAGTTATAAGACTACCTTTCACCCCAATTGTGTGTGTTGTACCCATTAGGTGTGACTGTAACCATCCACTCTTCCCCCCTCATCTTGATTTTCATTGAGTTTCACTCATATGTGCATATAATAAGTATTGGTTGATCTTTTTTATGTGTGGTTGAATTTTGTTTTCTAGAAATTTGTTGAGGATTTTTGCACTTGGCTCTAGTATAAAGGGAATATTGAGCTCATAGAATGATATCAAAAGTATTCCCTTCTAATTTTTTTTTTTAATACTTTGAGTAGGGTTGGTATTAGTTCTTTTTTTCTTTTTAAGAGATGGAATTTCTTTCTGTCATCTATGCTGGAGTGCAGAGGTGTGACCATAGCTCACTGAAGCCTTGATCTTCCAGGCTCAAGCAATTCTTGTACTTTAACCTCCCAAGTAGCTAGAATGATAGACATGTGCCATCATGCTGACTTATTTTTCCATTTTTGTAAAGATAAGGTCTTTCTATGTTTGGCAAAGATGGTCTTGAACTCATAGCCTCAGGCAATCTTCACAACTAAAGTTTTAAAAATTCTGGAATATAGGTATGAACCACCATATTTAGGTAAATATTAGAACTTAAATATTTAGTATAATTCGGTATTGAAACCATGAGGCTATTGTTTTTTGCAGGAGACTTGTTATTACTGCTTTTATCTCATTACTTTTATTTGGCCTATTTATGTTTCAGATTTTTTTCCTGGTTCTATCTTGGTAGCATATATACGTTCAGAAATTTTCCACTATTCTAGGTTTTCTAATATATTGTCTTATTATTTTTCATAACATTCTCTATTGATTCTTTGAATTACTGTGGTATCAATTATAATCTCTCCATTTTCATCTCTAATTTTATCTGAATCTTCTCCCATTTTTCCTTAGTGTGACTAAAGATTTGTTAACTTTATGTTTTCAAAAACTCAAATTTTCATTTCATGATCTGTTTAATTTTTGTCTCAATTTCCTTTATTTCTGCTATGATCTTTTAGTATTTTTTTATTTATTTTGGATTTGGTTTCTATTATTTCTGTATTTTTTAAAGATGCATCAATAGGTTATTTACGTGATATTTGTCTACTTTTATAACGTAGATGTTCATTGTTAAAAATCTCACTTTTAGTATTGCTCTTGCTATATTTCAGAGGAATCGATATGTTATGTCTCTATTTTCATATTTTTTCAAAAAAATTTAAATTTCCTTTTTAATTTCTTCATTGGCCCAATGATTGTTCAGGAGCATATTGTTTAATTTCCGGGAATTTGTATAGTTTTCAGTTTCTCTTGTTCTTGATTTCTAGTTTTATTCCACTGTTGTCAGAAAATATAATATGATTTTTTTTTTTTTTACTTTTTAGGCCTTATTTTTTTGGCCTAATGTATGATCTGTTCTTCCATATTTTGAGGAGAAGAATATGTATTCCATAGCTGTTGGATGAAATATTTCATAATGTCTATTAGGTCTATTTGATTACAATATAGATTGAGTTTGATATTTCTTTGTTTATTTTCTATCTAGATGATGTCTCCAATACTGAAATCTAACTCTCCCTTTACTTCCAATAATATATGTTTTTAAATATCTGGGTGCTCTGGTGTTGGTTTCATATTTATTTAGAAATGTTATTATATCTTCTTGGTGAATTGACCTATTTATCATGATGTTATGACCTTCTTTGTCTATTTTTATAGTTTTAGTCTGATAATCTGTTTTATCGCATGTTAAGTTTAGCTACTTTTGCTCTTTTTGGTTTTCATTTGCATATAATTTGTTTTCATTCTATTATTTTCACTCCATGTGTGTCTTTATAAATGGTGTGAGTTTCTAGTAGGCAGCATGTGGTTAAATCTTTTTCTCTAATTCTTTCAGCCACTTTATGTCTTTCGATTAAAGAATTTAGTCCCTTTACATTCATTGTTATCCTTGATAGGTAAGACCTCTATAGTGCCATTTTGTTATCTATTTTTTAGTTGTTTTGCTTGTCCTCTCCTTATCTGTTTTTTCCTATCTTCCCGGTGTAAAAGTGATTCTCTAGTAGCATGTTGTAATTTCTTTCTTTTTATTTTCTGTATATTTATTGTAGGTTTTAGATTTGTAATTAGCATAAAGCTGCAACTAACATATTATAAAGTGATGGCAATGTAACTCTGATTACAAAAAAAAAAAAGAAAACAAAGGAAAAGAAAGCAACAAGAAAATTTTAAGGATCTCTACACTTTAAAACATCCCCCCTACTTTTTGAGACTTTGTTGTCTTTCTTTGTATCTATTTGTCCTATCTACCTCTTCAAACGTTGTAGTTATTATCTTTGATAAGTTTGTCTTTTAGTCATTGTACTAGTTGTATGAATGGTTTTCATATTAGAATTATGGTATTAGAATATTCTGTGTTTGTCTGTGTATTTACTATTACCAGTGTGTTTTAGACAATCAGATAATTTCTTCTTGTTTATTAATGTCCTTCAAGAACTCAGGTTGAAGAACTCACATTGGAATTTTTGTAGGGTGGATTTGTTAACAAAATCCCTCAGCTTTTGATTTTCTGGGAAAGTCATTAATTCTCTTTCAATTCTGAAGGGCAATTTTGCTGGATATAATATTCTAGTGTTGACTTTCTTTCCTTCAGGATCTTTTGATTATTATAAAAATTAAAAAATACTGGGATGGAAGAATTTGTACTTATGTGTGCTTTAAGTAAAACACTTTATAAGAATTTGGAAAAGATATGATACTTTAAATTATGCAATTTTACTGAATGTAAAAAGTGTTTCTGTAATTAATGGACTATCTTGTTATAAAGAGGAAATGAATGTGAGAACATTTGCTGGACTTTACTGGCAGAATCTCATGTTTTTTCATCCTGGTTAAAAAACCACTATGCTTGAGATCAGTTGAAAAATACTGCCATCCTTCTTTCCAAACATTGCATAGGCATGAATAAAGATTTGTAATATGTGGGGAATTCATTAATAAAAGATGTCCTGGATATGGCCACAGTTAGACAGCTCTGCTTTGCTGAAACATTATAATTGCCTATTGTCAGCATTCCACATGTAGTCTCAGGAAGCAGAATTAATTTAATTTTTATCTGGTTCCTCTGAAGGAATTGTCCCAGTATCATTAACATTAACTCTATACTATCTTTGTAAAAGTAGTTTATGGCTACATCTGAATAAAGTGTACTCCAGTACATAAAGTTTAGAGTATGTATATTGCTTTCTATTATTTAACTACTGCAAAATTGTTTAAGTATATTTTTGGTTCTATACCCCAAAATGTCATTTCAGTTAATATACTAAGTAACATTAATTATAATTTTGTTTCCATAAAGTTATAATAATTCTAATCTTTGAAAACATAAAAGCAGAATTAATTACCATGGCAATATAACCAATATTATAAAAATCTCTATGTAAAAAAGACCATTTAGATAAAATGGGCAAATTTCTAGATAGAGATAAATTATAAAAACTGTCTCAACCTTCCATCAAGAAGCAAATCCTACTTCACCAGCCCTTGACCATGAATTATGGTGTGGAAATGAAAATTTTAAGTCCTAGACTGATTAAAAAGATAGTGTATGAAACGTTAGCCTAATCAAAAAAATTGCTGTGACACAAAATCTGGTGTTAGTGGGGCTAGGCTAAAGGAAATACATCTTTTTTCCCTGAAAGAAATAATATCAAAACTTAACTAAATTAAATCTTGCAGAAAAAGAAAAATTTTAGTACACATTAAATGCATAACTTTCCATTTTATGTCAGCATTATAACTCCCTTAAAATTATGCAGTGTCGTATCTAATATTATTTTCTCTTATCTTTTTTATCCTTGCAGGTTATATTTTTCCTACTCTTCTTCCCCCTCTGCCTCCCCCTTTCCCTTCATTTTTCCCTTTCTGATTCTCTTTGGTTCTAACGTGAACTTCTGTTTTCAGTGTGCTACAGAAATAGAATATCACGTTGGTGAGTGATAAGTTCCATGCTTTTGCTCCGGATCCAGCACCTATTAATTAGGTAAACTGAACATGTCATTGAAGCCCTGCAGCTCAGGTTTCTCATCTGTACAAGGAGAGGAGTGATGGGAGAAGTCAAGGTGCTGGATTTAATGTGCTTGGGAGATTAATTGTTCAATGAATGTTAGTGAATTGGCTTCAGCACTATACTTCATGGAAAGGGCTATCACAGTTGATCGAACTTCTGTAGGTGTCTAACAAACACACCAAGAAACACTTAAGTATTATTAAATATTTTACATCATTGGAAAAAACCTCTTAAACTAAAATTCATTTATTAATTCTTTCACTGTATCTCCTTAAAAACCTTTTTTTTTTCTGAATCTCTTTTTAAATATTTTTCATATCCATGCAATTACCTATTTTGGTAATTCCAACTTAACATTCGCTATTAACAAATTATGTTTTTTCATGATGTGTTTTTAATACTAACATAAAATTTTTCCAATACCACTATTTGCTTATCTTCTTATTATTTTTGTAGTATTTTTCATCATTTTTAACAATGGGTAAATGAAGACATAATGCTTGAGTTTATTTTTTCTATTAAATTATTTTGTTATAAATATTACAGTACAATTAGATGATAAATGGATTTTGAAAAATAATAAAAGATCTCCATTTAAAAAAAATGAATACTAACTTATATAACAGTTAGCAACATATATGATATATTAATTCCATTATAATTTTAGCAAATCCTTACTACTTGTGGAATGTTGATTTGAAATTGGGTTTGTGAACCATTTTATAAAACTTATTTGGTCTTAGAATAAGTACTGTGACTTCCAAAATAATTATGACGTGGACAGCAATAA
>CAUYQV010149955.1:0-16945 GCA_963574575.1 Galagoides demidoff | reverse complement strand
GGGCTAAATCTTCCCCTGAAATCTTCAATAACATTTACTTGAAAAAATCTGAACTTATGAGATCTGAGTAGAGGAGTGAAATGAAATTCCAAAGTTTTTAAGAATTCCTATTTTACCCCATAAAGAATAGGCAAATATAGGTGTTTGGCAACAGAGACCAGTAAAGCCAGAATGGGTACAATGGTCTAAAAGATTATGAATAAGAAGAAAAGATGAGGCTGTAGTTAGTATATAAATGCTGTGTTGGGAAACAGAGGTTGAGGTCAATGAAGGTAATTCTCATGTTCCACCTTTTGGACAAAGGATGGTCTGAATTATGGTGAAGTTTGGGATTTATCTGTGGAGACAGGAGTATTGAAACCGAAAATCTTGTTAAACTGTGAAGTTCAAAAATAAAATGTCATTTACGTGCCTACCATATTGATGCTACGATACATTGTAGAAATGTACTCATAGCTTATATTCTACGCTAAAAGTGTGGTATATTGCATGCATATAAATGAGTAGTCTTTAGTGTATTGTGCTATGAAACAGAGAAATACAACAGAGTACCTATCCCAAAGTAGCTTACCATCAAGTTGGAGGTATAAGTTCCTTAAGATTAATTCACAAAAAAATATAAGTAATAGTCCTGAGGATAATACACATATCACAGCACTTATGTGTCAAAAGTTGATGTTTCTGGATTCTTTTCTAGGGAGCTATCTTTGTTCAGGAACCTTATGAGAAATGCCTATAATAAATATAGTATTGCACCATTATACATGGGGGGGGCAGTTATAGAAAGATATATGAGTATATTTGCATAAATAATGGACTTTACTTATGAAGCTTTCCTTTAATCTCACATAAGGCACAAAAAAGGTCTGTAAAGCCTTATGAATTGCTAACTATGCAGGAACCACCTAAAACACTTTTCTTTGAAAGTCTTAAATGAAATTTTACTTTTAATACAGAAATTTTAAACTTCAATTATCGTCAGCCTTATTCCACTTTGTGCTGCTGTAGTAGAATATCTCACTGGTGAATTTATAAAAAGAACTTTATTTCTCACAGTTCTAGAGGCTGGAAAGTCCAAAGACAAGACCTTGGCATCTGGTGAGGGCTTTATGGCTGTTGCTCACACAAGACAGAATGGGGAAGGGCAGTGTAGAGTGAACCCACTCCTATAAGCTCTTTTGATAGGAGTGTTAATCCACTCATGAGAGTGGACTCCTCATGACCTAAACCTTTTCCAGAGGCCTTAACTCCTAACACTGCTGCATTGGGATTAAGTTTTGAACATATGAATGTTGGGGGATACAGTCAGATTACAGCATTGTTTATGCATTCATAATATTTGAGAGAGTAATTTTAATGTCTACTAAATGAATTATTCTAGGAAAGTTATTTTCACTGAAGTAAAAAATATTTTTTAAAATGTCATATTATATGAGATATGAAAAATCATCTGCACCTATCCTTATCTCTACCAAGACAGCAGATGAATCGTGGGGTGAGAGCGTCAATGTGAAGCTTTCATCTGGGTCTTCCAGACCATTCATGGACTGTAATTGTGCAACAAGTTGAGGTTAAACTCCATCTGCAAAATTCACAATCTGATAATTTTTTTCACATCATAGTTCACAGTTTATAACTTTTTAGTATTTAAATGTTTATTAGTGTTAGATATTGAACAGCAGTCAGTATTCCATTACACTGTGGAAGAAACTTGAGCGGAAACATTTCTGTTGTACTTAATACCTGTGCTCTCATCCACAAAAGGAGTACAGGAATTACTCCCCAAAAGCCATTTTCCAACCCCCCCCCACCAATGCACACTCACAAATACAAAAGCAAAATATATGTATTGTCTGTTAATCTTGTAATAATTTTTAGTCAGTAGGAAAAAATCTTAGTAGTATCCACTTTTAAAAGTTTTGTATTGTTTAAAGAGAATCATGGTTCTAATTTAAGCTGAACAAATTACATGTATTTGTTTAACATATATAGAAGACAAGAATGGCTAGAGGAAAATATCAGGGGCTTGGAAGCCAGAAGACTTGAGCTGGAAATCCATTATTGCTACTTACTGTGTGGTCTTCTGAGTCTTGTAAGACTTTAGAAATTCAGATTCCCCATCTACAAAATCCATAAGATCATTGTAAAAAGGAGAATTAGGAAATGTAAAGTGGGCATATCTGAGATGTAATATTAATTCAATAATAGATACCTATTATTAATATTTTTAATAATATTAAACTATACTACAAGAAAGTACTAAGTTGCATTTATTACTCTAGCACTAAGTCACACTCGTTAGTCTTTAAAGCTTATTTGAATCACTTAACTATCGTTTCACACCTATCAATTGGTGAAGTACATCTTCGTTTTTAAAAAATGACATTGATTTTAGAAATAAGGTGATTTGATTTTCTAGCTCATCCTACTAATATGTATATTTTAAAAAACCAGGTATGCTCATCATTTATTTGGCCAATAGTAAGAAATAGGTATGGTTTACTTTTAGTAAATGAAAGGGTTTTGAAAGTCTGTATGCCTCTATTTCTTTCATACTTTTTGCTTTGCTGTTAAAAAGTAGAGGCAAAACTAAGGCATAAATAGATTTTCAGAGTACAATTAAATGACATCATCTTTGATTTTCAAAGTAAGTCAAAAGAAAAAGCCTATGTGTGTATGCTAATGGATAAAACATTTAAAAGACTGTTTTATTTAGCCATCATTTGTCACATGCAAATTTTTATACATATATAAAGCACTTCTAGTTTTTTATAGAAAATTACTTGTGAAATATATGAATCATTTTTGGACAATAATTTAGAGTGAATTGTATGTGGTTATTGCTGGTAGGAGAGGAGAAATGCTCTGATATAAACAATTTACCATTTTCCATGATGTAAATACTCTCACTATAGGAAATTCTGAACCAAAAAGCTAGGGTGATGTGAATTGCCTCTCAAAACTTCCTAAAAATTTAAAAAGCAGTTTTCTAGAGCACCTACTAACTGCCCCCAGAATACTTACTTTACTATTTCACAAACTAAATCCTAGTATTTGGAAACTGTTGTAAAATGATGGATATTTCCTACTGATAACCAGCTAAGAAAGAAAGAAACAAAGAAAGCTAAATTAGACAAAGAGGGTCTGAGTAGCTAATTTTAGAGTGATTTTAATGATTAGGCAACAGGGTTGAAAGTGATTATCTGTAGAAGTGACACTACTTTTCATAACTCATTAATAACTCTTCTTGCTGTATTGATCTGACAATCAATTCACTAAAATTGGTGAAATACTTAGGCTTTGTTAATGTTATTGTAAGCAAAGAAAATGATAGGAGTGGGTATATATAAGTGAAAGAATTTATCTTAATCATATCCAACACATAGTAAGTAGTTGCTAATCATAGATTACTGGAGTATCCAGCAATGATCACCAGGTAATGTTTGTTCTTGAAATGAAAGAACAGCTATATCAAGCCTAAGACATAGAACAAAAATACATCAAGAAGAAATGGATCACCCTTTGATACCCAAATAGTAGAATCAAAAATATAGACACGGTTCATATCAGTTTAAAGAAAAACTACATTGTCTATGACTACAACTATATTTTGCTTTAACTATGAATAGAAATTATATTCTGGAAAATATTTCTACATTGATATTACTTAGGGTACTAACAACTTAAAACAAAGGGAACTGTAAAGAATGGGTTGTTCAAACCACCTGTGGCTGTAACTGAGTACCTGCCTTGTCTGAGGATTCTCAACAAAGAAAGCAGCATTTCCCAGGTGGCATGTTAACTATCCCACTATTTTCAATCTTAAAAGAAGAGAAAGTACCACAGACATATATACAAACCTTGTATTCTGAAGAATATTTACGAGGATGTTTGAGTCACATGCATTTAAATGTGCGCTTGTACGTAAACGTACTTGTGGCAGGACTAAGGAAAGTTATCCTATTTTATAGCTTATGTTTAATTGGATTGAAGGGAACCTTCCACAAATGGGCACTTACTAGGAAATATTCAAAATTGAAAAGCAATTTGTATCATTAATATCCATGTTAGTAGCTGCACAATAAATGCTAATCAATTTGTATTATTTCCTAAGCTTTGTGATGGTAGCTATGAAAATGGCAACGCTCGTGCCTGTAATCCTAGCACTCGGGGAGGCTGAGGTGGGTGTATTGCTTGAGCTCAGGAGTTCCAGACCAGCCTGAGCAAGAGAGAGACCCTGTCTCTAAAAATATAGCTGGGCATTGTACTTGAGAACAAGAGTTTGAGGTTGCTGTGAACTATGATGCCATGCCTCTCTACTGAAGGTGACAAAGTGAGGCTATCTCCCAAAAAAGAAAAAAAGTAAATAAAAGAAAAGGGGAGGAGAGGGGAAGAGAGGGGAGGGAAGGGGAGGGAAGGAAAGGAAAGGAAAAAAGGCAACAGATTTGTTATAAATATCAGTTCTGGTCCCTGTTTATCTGGTAGTTGTAAACCTTTTTACTCAACTTTACTGCTACAATTATAGATAATTATAAAATCTTAGAAAGGTTTCTACGTATGTTTGAAAATATATTTTCACATTCTAACTATTTCTTTCTCCCCAGCCCTCAGATGAAGTGAGACTGTCTTTCTATGCTCATGTCACTCAGATAGCTACGCATCTCCCTCTTATTATTCTGGAATACACGATCTCATGACTGCAGGAAAGACCCTCCTTATAACATAGAAAAGTTCAAAATTTGACTTTGATGAAGCACAGCAAAATTCAGTAAAATCCATGATATTAACAGCCTGGGTCCTGGAAATATTGTTCTTTAATCTTTTATATTATAAATGTACATTATTTTGCAAACAGAGCTCTCTTTCATGTGCTTATCTGTAAAGTGATGCCTTACTAAAAGTAAGTAATTCATGGAACATGGAAAGGTTTTCATAATGAAAAGAGAAAGTTCCATAGTTCATAATTATAATTAATCACAAATTTGAGAATAGCTCCAGTATTTTTTCACTTAAAAAATCAAACCAACATAAAATGAATATTCAGAGTAGGAAAGATTGCTGTACAAATCAGTGAGAACTAGTTTGCCCTGCCTCTCTATGGTGATAAATGATTTTAATAAATGTTTTCACTTTATTAAAAATCCTGTTATCCTCAAAATATTATGTTGACTATATTAAAGTGCTTACATCTAAATATATTTGCCACTTTCAATGCAATTTATGTACAGTATTATCCACACATCCAGTGCATTTTTATAGCTGAGCATACCCACCACAAACCAAATACAACAAATATATTTATTTTGTTACACAAACCATAGCTAAAGCTTACACTTCAATGTTCATGAATAAGAATCAAAAATAGAGCAATTCCTTAATTTAGATATTTCAATAGTTCTATAGGAAGAAAATTTTACTAGCTTAGGTAAAATCATCCTGATAGGTATTGTGTGTTAAAAATAGTAAGGTTTCTGTTAAGAAAAAGAAATCATCACCTCTACGGTTTATCTTTAAAGTGTACAAGTGAATCTTTCTAAAAGTAGAATATAAATGTCTTAACATAATAACTAAGAAAATGACATAAAGGCTATGTTAACCAGTTTGATGAAAATATTTCAAACTGTATATGAAAATACCACACTGCATGATTGCATTAATGTACACAGCTATCATTTAAAAAAATAAAAATGAGGATTGGGAATTGCAATATTATCTTGCCTCTAGTAAAGATAAGATGATTTGCTTGCTTTGTGATACTGCAACATCAACATTAAAGAAATTCAGTGCGTATCAGCATTATAATACTCATAAGGACCACAAATATTTTAGAGGGAGGGGCACAGAAGGTTATATTGCAGAAAGTAGAAGATGAGAAGCAAAAACAAAGATAATTCTTTCAAGAAGCAGTAAGAGGCAGTGACTGTGGCTCAAAGGAGTAGGGTGCTGGCCCCATATGCTGGAGGTGGCAAGTTCAAACCCAGCCCTGGCCAAAAACTGCCAAAAAAAGAAGACAAAAGCAAGAAGACCTAGAAATAATACCCCTGAAGCAGCATATAAAGTAGCTTATATACTTGGGGGAAAGGAAGCCATTCAGTGAAGGAAGGCACCATTGAAACTGTAGGATGCTTAGACTTCGATAATGTTTCAAAGTACAAATAACTGCCCCTTTCAAGGACAACCATAACTGAGTGGCAGCATGAGCTAGCCTTTAACTTAACAGAAAAACTTCATGAAATACTTCAAAAGGAAAAAAAAATTATTAAATTGCTTTGGATGAATGAATTCCTACTACTAACTTGGCACAGGTTTCATACTGCATTTGGGCCATAATAGATTTTCTTTGCTAGGAAGAGCTACTTGTTGTTTTTTTTTTTTTTTTCCTTTAATAAGTCATATACACATAGATCATGAATACATTTATGCACTTGTGGGGTACAGTGTGTTGTTTTTTTTATACAATTTGGAATGCTTACATCAAACTCATTAATATAGCTTTCACCTCATTTACTTAATTGTTTGTGTTAAGACATTTCTGTTCTATACTTGGTAGATTTGACTTGTACCCTTGCAATAAGCTCCATAGGTGTGGTCTCGTTGTTTACCCTTCCTCTATGGAACCTCCCCCCTCCCTTCCTATCCTCCCTCTACTTCTTCTTAGTAAAGTATCTCAAGAATGGAAGAAAAAGTATCCAGTGTACTCAGTACTTTTATGAAACCAATCTATAATTACTCACATGTTCTTTTGAAAGATAGATCACAACTATAGCCCAGGATGAAGGCGAGAAGGAGAAGGCAGAGTTACTTGTTTTGGGTACTCTTGCAAACAGAACAGAAGGAATAGATACCTTCAACAACGTTCAAGGTAAATGTTGTGAGATTGGATTGAATTTGGTAAATTAGCGAGTGTGTGTACTCTCCTGTGTGTGTGCACCTTCAATGACAGGAAAGCATGAAGGGTCGATTGCTCAGATTTAAAACAAGTAATAACAAATCCAGCTGTTCTCATTTCTTCTCACTGTATCTTGCTTCAGCAAAATCTCTGCGATAAAGCTAATATTTTAGATGACACCTTGCAATAAGTTATAAGTATTGTTAGTTATATTTGTGCAAATGCCACAAAGCATTGTCATTTTCATAGCAAGCTAAAGTTGAATGGTGTGTTCAGTGTGGATTTAACATATCATTCTAAAGTGAATGCAGGGACAGGTGTTAGCCAAAACTTTATCTCTGGGAGAAGAGACAGTTAGATTTTATGGAAGAACAGAATCCATAATGTAAATTATTGAAAAAAATTTCTGCAAGGATGTCACATTTCTGTGTGATAGCATGTCAAATGAAAACAACTTGAATATTTCTTTCAAGGTAAAACTAAATGTGTATATGAAATGTGATAAAAAACCTAAGCATTTCAAAAAAGCCATTTTTTTTCCCCAAACACATACTCTTCAGAAGGAAATTTCCAATGAACATTTTCCCCAGTTAGCAAAGGTCACTTATGAGCAGGACGATACATGTGAATCATAGACCCATTAGTTGGCATTTGAGAATCATGACATCACACTCAAATTAGCATTTCAGCCTCACCTCGTTGATATCACCAAGGCACTTAAAGAACTACAGATGGAATTAATTGAGCTCTTGGTAGATGATATTCTAAAATCATTGTTTGATGCTAAGAAAGATTCAATTGAAATATGGAAAAATGCGGTAGAATGCCCATGTCTTCAGCAACATCCCAGAAAAAAATGTTTTCTTACTTTTCAACCACTTCTGGCTATGAATCTATGTTCTTCTACCTAACCAGAATCAAGATGCCGTTAGCGTACAAGTGACTGATACCCATCTAGAGGATCATCTCTAACTGTGGACTTCTATTCTACAGACAATATTCATAGGCCCAAAACAAATTAGAATTTTAATAGAAATGGACCAGGTAACCCTTAACATGACTAGAATGTGATTTTTCATTATGAATTAGTAAGTGTAAAGAGAGTTTATCAAACCTTCTTCTTCTTCTTTTTTTTTAAATTTTAAGTGAATTTATTTTAGGCTAACGTGCGGGTACAAGCAACCAGGACAAAATAATTGATTTTGTTACGTAGAGTTTGTCTTGTGTTATGTCCCACACACAAAAGGTGTGCCAAACACCCCCAACCTGTGCCTATTCAGTGAGTTTAGTATTAGATTCACACGTGTGTTCTCCACATTTGAGTTGGGAAACAACATAATGTATAAATAATCATAAATATAGATTACATGCTGTCTATGGTGTGTATGAAAAGCCCATGACTAATATCATACTCATTGTGAAAAGTTGAAGGCTTTCCCTCCATCAGGAACAAGACAAGGATGCCCTCTGTCACCACTTCTGCTCAATAAGACTGGAGGTCCTACCACTCAGACTACTTCAGGAAGAGAAAGAAACAAAAGCCATCTAAGTTGTAAATGATGAAGTAAAATTGTCTTCCTGCTCATAGCATGGTGATATATATATATATTCCTGAAAATGCCACCAAAAACTGTTAGAACTGATAAACAAATTCAATAAAGTTATAGGATATAAAATCAACGAAACCCAAGTGTTTCCATAAACTAAAAATAAACTATCTAAAAAGGGAATTAAAGAAAAAAATCCTACATGCAATAGTACCAAAAAGAATAAAATGCGTAGGAGTAAATTTGACCAAGAAAGTGAAAGCTCTATATACCGAAAACTATAAAACATTGATTAAAGAAATTTAAATGACACAAATAAAAGAATTCTTCTAGTCCCATGTTTGTGGACTAGAAGAATTAATATTGTCAAGATATTCATACTACCCAAAGCAGTCTACAGATTCAATAGAATCTTGTCAAAATTCCATTTTTTTTTCACAGAAATAGAAAAAACAATCCTAAAATTTATATAGAACCACAAAGGACCTCAAATAACTAAAGCAATCTTGACCATAAAGAACAAAGTTGAAGGCATCACATTGTCTGTCTTCAAAATAGGCAAAGATGTTGTAGTAACCAAAATAGCACAGTAATGGTGTAAAAACAGACCCATCAACCAATGGAACGGGATGCATAGCCCAGAAATATACCCATACATCCATGGTCAAAGATATAGCTTCTACCTTTTTTATGGCTGAATAGTACTCCATGGTATATACATATACCATAGGTTGTTAATCCACTCATGAGTTGATGTGCACTTGGGTTGTTTCCATGTCCTGATAATTGTGATTTGAGCAGAAATAAACATTCTAGTGCAAATTTCCTTGTGGTACAATGATGTTTTTTCCTTCTAGGTCAGTGGTTCTCAACCTGTGGGTCTCAACCTCCAGGAACTGTATTAAAGGGTTGTGGCATTAGGAAGGTTGAGAACCACTGTTCTAGGTAGATACCTAGTAATGGGATTGCAGAATCAAATGGAAGGTTTACTTTTAATTCTTTGCCTGAGATTCATGAATGACTGTTGTTCAAGTAAACTATTTAACATTGTACTGTGCCTAAGTCTATCCTTTAACACTTATATAACTGCAACTCACTGTACTTAGATGTTGCAGATAAGCTCAGGGACACACAAAGCATAGCAGGTTGTGTTGGGAATGTCCTAGTGCCCAGGGTGGGGTCCCTATTCCAGCCCTTATAATATATACAAACACAGATGGAATGAGTGGGGAAGAGAGGCAGGGAGTGAAATCAAGATGGTCCAGAATGGGTACACACTAGGCTACACTTCCTTTTTCTCCTATTGCCAAGGAAATGTATCATCTTGCTGTATCATACATATGAAGGCTCAGTATCCCTATTCACACTGAAGAAGAGCATTGAGACACTTATGCAGACACTTCAAGTCACAAAGAAAAATCCTCCCTGTTTGTTTGAATTGTCTCAACATTGCAGCTAAATATGTATTTTAGGTCATGCATTATACAGATAATTTCTTCAATTCATCATTTTACTTTTTCCCCAAGATTTTTACAAATTCAACCCTGGTGAAATATAAAGGAAGAGATATTGTGTGCCAGAAATTCAAATTTCTCTTAGATTTATGTGTCATTATTCAGGCTGCCACCTAGTTTTCTCTGGAGACATAACGAGAAATATTATATATATTCTGAAATACATAGCAATTCCTTTATTCTCAACTGGCACTGTGTGGTATTTGCTGTACACTTTGAGAAACCCCTTCCCTATTTAGGAAGATTCCCTGAGGGACTTATATTCTTTGACATTTTTCATCTCACCTTTAATCTTTTCCTTTTACAGTGGTACCCCCAGTCTTAGAGGCCCAGTGTCATGAAAGCCCAGTTCAGTCTCCATTAGCTGTGGACGCTGAGGGAAGTATTTTGTGGCTAATATGAAAGAAAACACTTTGGAGTGAATTGCACCCTGTGCTTTTGTGTTATTAGCTATTTGGGGACATCCAGCGTTTCTAAAACAATCATGAAGTCACATTATGGAAACTCAGAAGAACATGGAAAATCATCTCATTTTCTAATTGTTTTCTTTAAATTCGCAACTTCACCTCCGCAGTGTGAAGGATGTTGGTTTTATTCTGCTTCAACTGAGCTCTGCCTTTGCCCTCACTTCACTGAATGCTTTGCATATATATGGTTTGAGGTGGGGAAGAGGGCAGTTAATATTTTGATTTTAAAGTTTTTTCTTGGTGGCCTGATTTATATATGCAAAGAAAAAGTGGATTTCTCAAGTTGATTTAAACCTTCCAGCTCCATGTGACTGGTACACAGTCAACACGTGAAAGGCCAGTGAATACTTCTGGGGCTTTCGCGTAAACCAAATACTCCTCCGGGGAAAATTAAGGTTTGAGTCTAATGAAGATTAAGTCATTCCTGTGGAAGGCTTATAAAAACCCGAGAGAGGTACAGTAACCATGAAACCACTTGTTCACTCACACATCTGTATTGTGTATTTTGATAAAGGCTCAGTTATCTCCTGATACCTGATGCCAGATTTGCTTGTTGCCACCGGATGAGACAGACGAGCTGGAGGAGGGTGCCAGGAAAGCCCTCATCAGGGGTACTTGCATGGAAGTGAGCAGAGACAGTATCACTGAAAACAGCACCAGGGCTTTGAAAAGAAGTCCAGGTCAGATACCAGGGAATGACAATTCGAGTCCAAAAGGTGTAGTGAACATCGAGTGAGGTTTAGGCTGAGGCTGTCGTCCCAGTTATCTTCGGATCAAGTAGATACTGATTAATTTCTCTTACAAGTTCATCCTTGATTTGGCTTCTGCCGACGTCTCCAGCTTTTTTTTCTTTCTGGTTCCCAATTCCAGTTCAGTCTTGGGCCAGTGAACCTCACTTACGTCCTCATCGAGGCTAGGTCCCCTTTAGCACTAAACCATCTCTCTGCATGGAAACCTCTTCCCTCTATCCCGTCTTTTTCTGGCTACCTGCTGTAGCTTAGAAAAGGAACACTTGTTTCCAGGGAGAGTCCCGTGTGCTAAGGAGGAATGTAGAGGATGCATCAGCAGTTGGTTGTGCTTTTCTAGTCGATACCATTAGGAAACTTTAGAGGACACAGAGAGCACTTTAGAGGATACAGAGAGCCTTCGAGGAGCTATGGGCAACTACCTGCAATGTTGTTGTGGAGGAATACATGTATTTTTTTTTTCAAGACAGAGTTTTATATTGTCAGCTAGGCTAGAGTGCTGTGGCATCAGCCTAGTTCACAGCAACCTCAAACTCCTGGGCTCATGTGATCCTCCCATCTCAGCCTCCTGAGTAGCTGGGACTAGAGGTACCCACCACAGTGCCTGGCTAATTTTTCTATTTTTAGCAGAGACAGGGTCTCCCTCTTGCTTAGGCTGGTCTCCAATTCCTGAGTTCAAGGGATCTTCCCGTCTTGGCCTCCCAGAGTGCTGGGATTGCAGACGTGAGCCACCAGGCCCAGTCCTTCTACTTTTAATCAACCACATAGTCTTTTTAGGTTCCTAGAAGAAACATTAACCTTGATCGAGTTCCTTGCCACTCAACTCTTTCTGAATGCTCAATAAGGGGAATGATACTCATGGAGGAGTAGACAATATCTTTTTCTCTCAATAAGTGTTGCCCCTGGATCAAGTTGCTTTATCAGAGAGCAGTGAATGGCTTTGAGTGAACTGTACTTTGATGTCTGGCTCTTTACGTGCCACGTGGAATCCCACCCTTTATGAAGTACTTATCTGTAAATGCCCATATTTATTAAGGGGATGCTGTTAAATATGGTCCACACTTGATCAAGTTCACTCTTAGATCTATTACCAAATGAAACTCTTGTGCGTTTTCAATAGAAGACATGTACATGTACACAAGACTCCAGAGCCACTATAAGCAGTAGTAAAACCCCTCAAATAACCCAAACAACCACCAAAGAAAGAGGAAATGAATGGGACACGTTAGCATCACACAATGGAAGGTTATGTAATAATTCAAACAAATGAATTATAGCAACATACGCTGATACAGATGTGTCTCGGCAGTACAATATTGGGTGGGAAAATACGTCCTAAAAATTACATACAAAATGACATCCACTTTTATAAAGTCGAAAACAAGTAAAATAAGAGAAAGTAAAATTTTAGAAGTATATATAAATGGTGTAGGTCGGGCTGGGTTGGGACCGCAGAGGAGGTGTAGGCTAATGTCAAGGTCCTACCTCTGGTCACTGGTGGTAGATTCACAAATGCTTATTACGTTATTAAAACTCACACAGTTCACTCACTAGAAACGGAAAGAAAAGAACAAAGTCTCCTTATGAGGGCTTTTGGGAAATAAAAAAAATCAGATGAGAGAAATCAAAGCTTCTCCTGCAAAATTGCAGTTTTCTATTATATTAATTCTAGGAATTTTCTTTTTGCTTTGGCTACTAGGAGGCCAGGTCAAATTTACAAGGCCACCTTCAGTAATTATGTAGTAACTATGGTATACATTCGAATCCTGATTTCATCTTATTATCCTACCCTAATTTCTCTTAGTTTTGATTTCTTAAATCTACTTAAAAATCTTATTGTAGGTATTCCTATTAACCTCCTGCCTTTAAATTCACAACTCCACCTCCAGGAGGCAGAAGATATGAATGAATGAGAACAGAGTCACCTGCGATTAGATAATATTCAGCATCTATTGCTCAAGAATGAGGGTGACAATTGGCAGTGGGGTGGGGTGTTATTCCACAAGTATCGTGCCTGTGTGTTTTGCCATTTGAAGGAAGGGAAATGAGCACATTTGTTAAGATTAGTCTGGGGTGGAGGGAATGTGCTGGGCGGGTTCTACTCAAACATGTTTTTATAATATTTTTAAATAGTTCTCTAGAATGCCCATTGTACAAAGGAAGTCATCTCTCATTAGTACTAGTGTTACAGATTGTAAGTCAAACAGAATAGATTAGACTCTAATCTTAGAAAATGATGTGAAACCTTACAGAAAATAAACTGGCAGAGGTTGAGAAATGGAATCGCCTCTTCCCTGGGCAGACATATGCTTATCAACAAAACCCAGATCTAAGTTATTGGAACTAATGTTTCCTTGGGTCTGGATTGCTTATGATAGATTTGACTGCAATAGATAATTTTCCACACTGGAGGTGAAATCTAATCAGAAAATATTTTGTCCAGGATTGCTTTGGCTTTCTTGGTTTCCCCAAAGAGATATTTAACTGCCTAGACTCAGAGCCAGTAGATACAAAATTCAGAAAAGTAACAATTCTCATTATACCACATTTAAAAAGTATTTTGGGTAAGATTCTAGTAGGCAATATTATATTTTAATTATTTGAGAAATCTATACTTTTCTGAAAAAACAATTTGTAATGATCAGCCACAATCTATTCAGTAAATATGGCATCTCCAAAATAATTAGTTAATAGAACTTCTCTCTGGCATATCCTTCTAGTTTGGTTACATTTGGAATCAAAGAATTTAGCTGTGTTTTGAGTTTCTCAGTAGTATTAATGGATGAATGAATTAAATGTTTTAAATTAGTTGTCTCTTCTTCATCATGAAGACATTGGAAACTCAATGGAGAAAGAAGAAAGTTTTTCTCTAATTTATGAAGGAAATTCCTAGCATTTTAAGACACAGTTGACACATACTGGTTAGTTTAATTGCGAAGGTGGGGCTAAGTAGAGTGAAATCTACAAGTTCTATGATTTAAAAGATACTTAGTTTTGTTTCTTCACTCTACCCTAGATGGCAACATTCTTACCAATTGTTACAGGTGACCAAGTGTTTATTAAACACTTTTTACATGTGAAGCAATGTGGCAGGTATAGCAGAGAATATAAAGATGAATAAAATATAATTTCTGTCCTTAAGGAGAGAAATTGGTCTCCCCAGAGTATGGAAATCCATTTGTTGAAATTCTATTCAACAAATAGAATTTCTATTATTTCTATTATTCATTAATAGGGATATGGCAGGCCAGGCGAGGTGGCTCATGCCTATAATCCTAGCACTCTGAGAGGCAGAGGTGGGTGGATTCCCTGAGCTCACGAGTTCGAGACCAGGCTGAGCCAGAAGGAAACCTTGTCTCTTAAAAAATAGCTGGGCATTGTGGTGGGTGCCTGTAGTCCCAGCTACAGGGAGGCTGAGGCAAGAGAATCGCTTGAGCCCAAGAGTTTGAGGTTTCTGTGAGCTATGAGGCCATACCACTTTTCTGAGGGTGACAAAGTGAGACTCTGTCTCAAAAAAAAAAAAAAAAAGGAATATGGCAAATTGATGAGTGTATTTCAAGGATGCAATGGCATAAGAAAAGCACAAGGTAGAAGGACTTAGATTCAGTTTTTCTCATCAAACATGGCCTTGGTGGACTGGGTAAGCATTTATCCTGTTTTGTTTGGGATAGTTCCAGTTTCCATCTATTGTCCTGGGGGTAACTATTAATAGGCTTTCTTCCATTCTCAAAAACAGTCCAGTTTTTAAGAAAGTACCAAGAAACAACAAAGAAATACAAGCACATTTCAGTTCAGAAGACAAATCATATTGTTATCCTATTTAGGGAGAAAATAGCATTTAATATTGGCTTTCACAATTGAACAGAATTTCAGAAAATGGATTTCCATACTCTGGGGAAACCAAAGAGAGATCAATACCTATGTGGAGGTAGGCAGACCCTGGCGAAGATAAGAAAGAAAGTCTCACTTGGTTGTATCACAGAGGGTTATTTATTTGTGTGTGGGCAATGTGAACAAAGCAACATTGGCGATAGCATAGGGTGTGAGATGCCTCTTGAACTTGGAGAAGTGCAATAATGCTCACGGATTTAGCAAGTGGTGAGGATGAGCCCAGAAAGCAGTCACAGGTCCTTGTGAGCCTTGGATGTTTGCATGCATGCAACTGAGCTGTGGCTTCATCTTGAAAGCAAAGAGGCTAGCAGTGTGGGGTGTCCCTGAAACACTTTAGTTCAGAAAGTGTTTTATTGATGTTTGTATTTAAAAATATGGTGGCAGCATAAAAGACAGATTGGGAAGGTATAATCTTCAAACCATCGGGATCGGTTAAAAGATCAATTATGATAGTCATAAGAAAAATAGTCAAGGTTTGAACTAAGATAGTGACAAGAAAATTAAAACTATATACCAAAGGATAAGACAGAGAAATGTCTTTCAGAAAGAATTTCCCTTAGCTTTTGATTGCATATAATTCTGCTTTCAAACATAATTTTGATTTAACTAAAACTTCAAAAATGATACAAACTTAGCTTGGTTTTGCAGGGACTTAGAGAAAGAAACCTTGTTTTTATCGACCGGAATGGAATTCATCTTGCCAGCTCGATGACTTTAGGACACTTTGTCGTTCAGTGCCTTATTCTTCATTACCAAGCTTGAGAAACAGAATAAATAACAATGTAAGGGGAGCCCTTAGTTAACATAAACCTGTCTATACAAGGAAAATGAAATGTAGCATAGAATTGTGATAGTATCTGCATGTTTCAGTTTGAAGAGCACTTGGACATTTTGAATGAAAACAGAAGTCTTAGATGTGGACGTATTGGAGAGTGGCCTGTTTTCTAGTTTATTCTGTGTACGGCCATCGCCTAAGGGTACAGGCTAATAAAGAGAAATGGACCTTTGAACAAAACAGACTTTGATGGGGAGGACCTTGGGAGCTTATCTACTTCTTCTGCCTTCCACCTGATGAATAGCCCCATATATTGCCTGGGCAGAAGGAAAGAGTGAAACTGTGTTTCCTTAACTGTGTAGAGGACATAAAGTTTTAGGATACGTTCTTCAGGTTGACCCTAAAGCCGTAATGCCCTCTGAGCTCTGGATAACTCATAAAAGTGTGCAATAAACTTAGATTCGTGCTCTCCTGATCTGCCTTTAGCCAAATGGCTCGATTGCTTTTAAAATGGCTTTTTCATGACAACAGTATAACTAAGCAGTCATTTTCTTCTTTGTAGAATCTCAGAGAAATAGGCTGTACCAATATACGGTATCTATCTATGCAGCGTAAGAACTTACAGAACTGCAACCCGTACTGAATAATCAAAGACGATGAACCATCTTCCTGAACAATGTGGAAATGTGAGGAGGGCGAGGCCCTTTTCTGTTGACCTGAGTTATGGTAATGTCTCTGGTTGGCCTTTCACTTTGCGTGGTGTGCACAGACACAGCTAAAATGCTCACTCAGTGGCCTGTTTTAATCTTGCTTTCAAATCTCATCCAATGCTTTGCAGCCATCTTTACCTCCTTAGTTAGATCTCTGTAAATAGAGGACGCTATGATTTTCTACCAATCTTAGACTCCATCTAACAAAGCTTATTGGATTCTTCCCCAACCTACTTTCATTATTCAAATATCCCAGGAATTAACATGATATTTCATACGCATCTTATTTAAGCAATAAATGAAAAAAAATTTTTTTTTGAGATGGAGCCTCAAGCTATCCCCCTGGGTAGAGTGCCATGGCATCACAGCTCATAGCAACCTCCAACTCCTGGGCTCAAGAGAGTCT
>CAUYQV010149952.1:0-12458 GCA_963574575.1 Galagoides demidoff | reverse complement strand
CTTCCATATGCAGTTTGGAAAACTCTCATCCAACTGGCTAACATAGCCATCATGTCTTTCTCATAATTGTTGTGTTAAGACATTCATATTCAACCTTTAGACAAATTCACATGTACCCTAATAGGATAAATCATAGGCGTGATTCCCACAATATCATTCTCTTCACCCATCCTCCCCCCTCCCCTTTCCCTATAGTCTAGGGCTCCATTTGGATTGTAGCTTTCTTAAGATAGCTAACAATTAGTTTCATAATAGTGTTGAGTACATTGGATACTTTTTCTTCCATTCTTGAGATACCTTGCTAAGGAGGACATTTTCCAGCTCCATCGATGTAAACATGAAGGAGGCAAAGTCTCCATCTTTCTTTGTGGCTGTGTAGTATTCCATGGTGTACATATACCACAATTTATTGATCCATTCATGGGTCGATGGGCACTTGGGCTTTCTTTTTCGTCTTCTTTTTCTTTCTTTTCTATTGTATTTGATTCAAAAGACATGTGGCCTCTGGTTCTAATTCCATCTAATCCGCAACATGAAATCAACAAAAATCTCCAAAGATGTAGAAGACGAAAATGGTTTAATTTGCACAAAGCTCCAGGGCTTCAGTTCCTGACCAGGGCCTTTGGCAACTGTCACAGTCCCAGCTGAGGCTTCTGCACTCATCCTGATCCTGCCCATACGATGGCAAGGCAGGTGACAGCATTATTTCCATCTTTTAGCTAAGGCAACTGAGGTTCAGAGAGGCTATGGCACTTGCCAAGGTCACACAGTAGCATCCTCACCTGATGGTTCGGCTGCAATGTAGAGTAGGTGCTGAGTAGATGCTTTGGGAGCTGCAGGGCCCCCCAGACCTGTGTTTGTGTGTTCAGAGGAGGGGGCACTGAGTATTCAGGGAGACCTCCAGGCAGAGGACAATTTGGGCATTTGCTATGATAAATGCTGCCAGACACCCATGCAGTATGTCCCGGGGCCAAGAAGCAACCAAACCCTGAGACCGTGTCCCTACCCTTGGCTTTAACCTGGTCCAGGGATGGGGAACCTGTGGCCTGAAGCCCACATGTGGCCTTCTAGGTCCTTAAGTGAAGTCTGTTGACTGAATTCAAACTTTACAGAGCAAATACTTTTATTAAAAAGGGTGCAGCAGAGAAAGATGAAGCTTTTCTTGCCTCCTTCTTAAAATCAGAAAGTCCTGGGACACCAAAGACGAACAAGATCCTGCGTGCTGGTCATTTTTCCTTCCTGGAACTCTGCCCACCTTCCACCTGCAAGCAGTGCCTGGAGCTACATCCAGCTCCACAGGGACTCCACGGCCCCTCGGAGGAGGCTGGCTCCGGCCTTGCCAGGGCTCTCAGCAGCTCCACCCTTCCAAGGCGCACCACACATGCAGGTGCTGACCGGTACTCAGCTCCCGCCTTTGGTTTGGAGCCTGGCATTTCCCGCTGGGCACTCCGTGTCTTGTTCTTCTCAGCATGGCTGCCATTCCAAAACACGCATCCCAAGCCCTTGGAAGTAGCAAAAAGGGAAAGAAAGAAACAGAAAAAGAAAAACTCCTTTCTCTGAAGACCGGTGAGGAGCATAGAGATGAGGCCCCGGGCTAGGGTTCAGGTTCTGCCTCTGCCAGTCACTGTTGTTCCTCAGTTTTCTCAGCTATAAAACAGGATGACATCATTGCCCACTCGGCGGTGACCCGGGGAGGACTAAGTCCACGCATGTGTTGGACTTAGAGTCTGCAGCTGACCGGCTTGTTGACTGTGTGGTCTTAGGTGGGTCCCACAGCCTCTCTGAGAGTCTGGGAGGGGGGCTTCTTCCAGAGCTTTTTGGCCAGTCTCCTCCCCTCCCAGTCCTCCTGGAGGGGATTAGCCTGGGGCAAAAGGAGAGACACCTGTCCCTCAGGTGGGAGCTGGGGTAGGAAGGAGGATGCAGAAGTGAAGACTTTATCCTTGAGGTACTTCTTCAGACTTAAGAGACATACATGTGCAAGGGAGCTCACCTGCCATTGTTTGCTACAAGGAGATATCAGAGCATCCGAAGTGAGCTGCTAAGAAAGCTACCAGGGCCTCCGAGTAATGAAATTCTGTTTACAGTAAAACAAAGAAATCAGAAAGCCTGAAATGTTCTGACACGGTGCAGGATATATAAAGCCAAAACACTGGCATGTGGACAGCACCCCGTGCTTCATTTGTGTGAAAGGTGTACAGATTTTTAAGGTACACAGGGCAGCCTCATTGGCTGCCTCTGGGAAGGGAGCTGGTGTCCAGCCCAAGAGTGGAGGGCAAGCAACTTCCTCTTTATGTCCTTTTGTACCCTTAAGATTTTGCATGATGCGAATGTGCAACCTCCTCAAAAATAACTAGATAGATAGACGTTTCCAAACATTTAAAAAAAGAATTATATATTAAAACTTTTTCAGAAAGAGAGAGAAATTCTTTTTGAAAGGCATGGGGGAAGGGAGATAAAAGATGACAGATTTTTGTTCCAACCACTGATGCACTCTTTGACCAGTGGGTAAGTCACCCCCTGTCTCTCAGCATCAATTTCCACCAAGTATAGAACAGTCCACGTCTCCCTGCTGAACGTGAGCAGGGCCACAGTGTTACACAACTCCAGGGGGTGCCATTCACATTGCAGTCCATGTGACTGGTGCCCCTTGCAATTGCGCAGTGCACATCATAGGCAAGAGGAGGAGGGAGCTCTGATGGGAGGTTGAGAAAGGATAATGGAAGGGAGAGAACTCTGCTGTCATCAGGGTTAAGGTGTGCATGTGTGAGTGTGTGGAATGTGTCAGCACGTTCCGCTGAGTGGGTGGGTACTGTCTGCTGACCTAAGTCCTATGGCCATGGACTATGGAGAAGGGAAGTTCACTTCCTCTCCTCCCAGGCTCAGGCTCCCTGCTCTTCTCAGAGTCACACCTGACCAGCGAAGGGGTCACCCTGTAGGCAGCTGAGGCTTCCCATTCTACCTTCAGGGGCCCAGCCACCAGGCAATCTGGGCCCTTCCCTTGCTGGCTCAGAGTCTCTGTTCCAGAGCTGGGAAGCAAGAGAATTCCTCACACATTAAGATGCTTTCTGCTTTTCAACGTGCAGGGGGTGTTAGCTCAATCAGAACTAACCCGAGGAAATCCCAGCTCTGACACCTGGTATCTCTGGGACCTGGGGCAAGGTATGTCACTGCTCTGAGGGTCCGTTTTCTCCTCTGGGAAATGGAGGTGGAAACTGTGAGTTCCTCAGAGGGTTGCTGTGAGGATCAGGGTCCAGGGAGGTCAAGGGCACAGTAGGCACTCAGTCAGCGTCAGCTCCTGCCTCTTGGGGGATCTATAAACTTGTGGTGGGGAATGTTTCTGCAGACATAAAACACCCAGAAGGAAGCACACCCCACTTCTCAGCAATGGTTGTCTTAGCAACAGGTGCTGTTAAGAGGGACTTCTATGCATGGTTTTAAAATCAGCAAAATCCTTGGTAAGGCCGTTTCCATTCTGCAAATGGAGAAATAAAGTAAAAAAAAAAAAAAAAGAAAGAATAGGCAGAGCACAGAGGATTTTTAGGATAGTGAAGTACTGTGTATGATATGTGGGTCACTACAAAAGGCTTTGTTTATTTATTTATATTTATTTTGCGCCTGCTTTGAGCCGAGAAGATCAAGACCAGCCCGAGCAAGAGCGAGTATGAAAGTTTTGAGACAGACCAAGTTATGGTCATTATTTCACTTCTAAGAGACACCGCTGACAACGTCCTTTCCGATTCACCCAGGCAAGTTTTAACTTGCTCTCTTATCAGTGCTGCTGGGAGGGCTTCATTGGTTCCTATCTGCACGGATTTGACGTGTCTTGATTTTTGTGTATCTCAAAACCTTCATAACGACCCACATATTATAATGGTAGGCATGTGGATTATACATTTGTTCAGCCTGCAGAATGTGCAACAAGGAGAGTGAACCCTCATGCAAACTACAGACTTCGGGTGACAATGACATGTCACCGTGTGTCACTGATTTTAACAAACGTGCCATGCCACTGCGGGGTGCTGATGGAGGGTACTGTGTTTGAAGGGTAGGGGGTCTAGGGAAGCTCTCTGTATGCTCAATTTTGCTCTACACCTAAAACTGCTCTAAAAACATAAAATCTATTAGAAATCATGAAATAAAGGGAGAACAGCTAAAGCCGGCAAAGGGTACTCATGTCTATCACAGAGGGAGCCTCTGAGGTCAGGGAGATGCTTTCATTATGGGGATGACAGGGCGGGGGGAGCACTGTTGTAGGAGGCAGAGGCCTACTCTTGAGCTCCAGGTGTTTCTGCCTCTGGCCAGCTGGGGGTCTTGCACATAGCCAGCACTCATAAACACTCAGGGGCCTTTCTTGTCAGGCCTCTCCCATACTCAGGGGTTCTTGGCACATTCTCCTATAGTGTGAAGATGCCATCCCCTTACACCTTGGCAGGGAGAAAGGCCTCTCAGGATGGAGCCACGGGCAGAGGGGAGAGATAACTAAGTGCAGAGGACCCAACCCCACCCTCAACTAGTTCCTGGGCCACAGCTGACCTTCAGTTGTGTCCTAGAAGCCCAGAACGGCGGGTCAGAGAGGCCCCACAGCTGACATTAGGCACACAGACTGGGCAACTCTCCACAGCCTCAGAGCCAACATCTGGGTGTGGAGGGCAGGGGCTGATGCCCACCCTCCTCTTCAGGTGGCAGACAGCAGTCTCTGCCCGTGGCTTGTTGTGTGACCGTGCATGACTCCTGCCCTCTCTGGCCCATCAGGTTCTCATGATCCAAGTTTCTGTAAAGCCCCAAGACCTTTCCACACTGCCTGGAGGTAAAGCAAGTGAAACAAGGGTATTTCTGGGGTGTGATCTGGCCGGGGTGAGACTGGGAGACTTCTGGACAAGTGGGCAAAGTCCCTGCCCCTCAGAAATGCTTCAAGTTTTCCTGGAAGCCTCTTGGTCCAGGCCTCTGGAACTCATGAGGGGCTGTGCTAGTGGGTCCAGCAGTGTAGAAGGCAAGGCCACCAGGTATCTGGCAGAAGCAAGACACAGGTGTCTTCCCCCAGGCTGGCAAGGCTGAAATCTACAACAGGAGAAAAAATTACAAGGCGTGGCTTTTCTGGGCCCCTCCACCTGAACCCTGAGGCAGGAAGCAGGCTCAGGCCAGAGTGTGGATAGTGGGCAGGGCCAGAGACTGCATTCACCCCAGCCAAGTGCCCTGTGGCCCAGCAGCCTCTCCCCAGATGAGTTATCACTGTGGTCACAGGCCATGCATCAGAGGTGAGAGGCTCCTTCAGCAATGGCCAGTATGGACCGTGGCTAAGAGTTTGTTCATGCAGTCATGGGTTGGGGTCCTGGTTCTGCCGGGACCAACTGGATCACTGTAGGCGGGGGACTTCGCCTCCCTGAGACTGAGTCTTCATCTGTAAAATGGCGATGGCATAAATGTAATGATTTAATGCGATCTCATGTGTCAGCTGCTTGTACATTCAAGCCCTGGGCGAGCCACAGCCCTGTTATTATCCCTGGTATTGATAACAGCCGGTTGTTTGCCGATCATTAGCAGCAGTAATAACTGTAATAGTGCCACCTCTCCGTGCCTCCATTTCCTCATCTGATAATGAGGACAATAAAAGGGCTGACGTCATGGTGTTGCTGGGAAGATTAAATGAGTCAATCTATGCCCAGCGTTCTTATAACAGGGCCTGGCACACAGCAGTGCGCTCAGTTAAGTGACTGCCGTTATTATTATTATACTATCATTGTTGTTACAGCCTTAGACTAGAAAAAACTCAACAAGCCCGCACAGGCTCTTCCGGGGAGCGAGGCATCCTGCCGCCTCCACTGGGAAAGGCGGGAGGTGGGGGTGGGTGGGTCAGGGAAGCTCGGTGGGGGTCAGGGCGGGGGTCACACAGCCCAAGGACAGCACCGGGTCTGCCCATCTGCAGGCGGCAGCGCCTCCTCCCAAGCTGTGCAGCCAGGGACAGGGCAGGGGCGCTGGGGCAGGCCGGGCTGCACGTGGGGCGCGCACGGGGGAGGGGCGCACGTGTCCGCCCACGCCGGCCGGGCGGGGCCCGAGGGCAGCTGGCGCCCAGCTTGTGCCCAGCTTGTGCGCGCATCCCGGGCGTTCCCGGGGCTGGCAGTGAGGGTGTGGGCTGCACATGCCGGCCAGGGCGGTGGGAGACACTGCCGTCTTTCAGCCAGGCAGCGTTCCTAGAATCCGAACTCCCTGGGTCCGCGTTCCGGACGCCACCTGGGAAGTCACCGTCGTCTTTCCCCTGGCCTCCCACTTTGTCAGCAGCTTCTGACTCTGACTCTCTTTAAAATGGATTTCCAAATCCGGCCGCCTCCCCACACCTCTGCGGTCCCCAAGGCGGCCTTCCAGCCACCATCCCCTCTCAGTGTTCGTCTCACTCTGACCCTTGTCCTGTGACTGTAAAAAGGGTAGAAAAATAAGACGGGTGGTTCTCAGGAAGCTACTCATCCTGGCAGTTAAGAGAGAGAGAGAGACGGTTTAGGGATGCAGCTCAAAGGCCCCTTTGGGGTCCCCTAAAGCAAAAGAATGAAAAGTTAGGTACGAAGATGATATTTAGAATGAGAAAAGGAATCACAGAAAATAAGAAATATTAGAAAGCTGACGAATGTCACGAACATCACAAAATCCAGAAAAAACACAATGTTTTTACTAATCAATTGTCTGACACACCTTTATAATCCTTTTTTCCCTCCAGCATGTCATTAATCACCTTTATACGATGATGATTTTGTCCTATTGTTTATAGAGAATTAAAAGATAATTCCGTCTTTCTCCAGTGTGGCCTTTTGAATAAAGTTTCTGTTAAGATAGTTTAGGAAGGCTTCTTCCCGTCCACAGCTGGTACTTGGAAATGTTTTCTATGAACACACGATTTTAGCACCATTGTCCCATGTGGGAAAGCCTCCATCAGGTTTCCTTCCTGTCATGACCTGTTACAGACAGTGTCATTGTTTTTAGTACAGCTATAAATTCTGACAAATTGCATTTTGTATGATCTTCCCAAGAGAGAAAATTGTACTGTGTGTTTACTGTATACACCGCATGATTGAGGACGCTCCTCACTACAGGGAACTGTGGTTTCATTTAGGCACGGACACAACACTGAAACCCAACTCCACTTTTATATATTTACTTATTTAATGGTTGGAGGGATTGTCTGTGGAGCAGCTCCTGGCTCCTTACATTTCAGACCAGTTTTTCCTTCACTTTCTGGAGTGACATGGAACTTATTCATATCGTTATAGGAACTCTGGTCCAGAATCTTTGAATCACAATCCGGGTAAGTTAGCAAACTGAGTTGTAGGATGTTTCTAGAAACCATTTCCTACACCTGGGTGGCAGTAACCTAACCATACATGAACTGTCTTCACCACATAGATTTATCACAGTAAACTGAAATTAAATGTATTTCCAACTCAACATCCTCTAAGTTGGATCCTCAAAGTGCCCATAGCTGTTCCAGGGCTGTTCTGTATGAGAGAAAGAGGGATGGGTGGAATCTGTTGTAGAAAGAGACAGTGTTTCAGCTGTTTTCAAATAAACAGTATTTCTTTTATAAATTTTACACACATGACTGTGTGGACACAGTGCTGTCCCCCCCACACCGGGAACAAGGAAGGAGCCTGTGTAAGTAAGAAACCCTGAAGCTTAAGATTTTGAGCCTTATAGTAAATCCAGATTTGGGCCACACCGTCCTCACCTATAAAATGGGGCTAATTGTAATATAATCTGCGTTACTAATAAGTTACTACATGCAAAGCACTTAGGACAATGCCCAGTAAATATAGGTGTGCCTTGAAGATGTAGTCTTTGTGCCACCATTGCAATAAATCAAACATTGCTATAAAGTGAGTCACATACATTTTTTCCCAGGGTATATAAAAGTTATGCTTATATTGCACTGTATATATTGAGTGTACAGTATTATTATGTCTAAAAATTGTACATACCTTAATTTAAAGCTACTTTATTGCTAAAAATGCTAACTATCATCTGAACCTTCAGTCTAAATCTTTTTGCTGGTAGAGGATCTCTTGCCTGGATGTTGATGGTGCTGACTGATGAGGGTGGTGGTTGCTGAAGGTTGGGGGTGGTTATGGCAATTTTCTTAAGACAATGAAGTTTGCTGCATCACTTGACTCATCTTTTCATGAAAGATTCATTTGCAGCAGCGTATAATGCTGTTTGCATTTTACCCACAGTAGACCTCTTTCAAAATTAGAGTCATTCCTCTAAAGCCCTGCTACTGCTTTATCAACTGAGTTTATGAAATGTTTCCACATCCTTTGTTGTCATGTCAACAGTGTTCACAGCATCTTCACCAGGAGCAGATTTCATCTTAAGAAACCACTTTCTTTGTCATCCATCAGAAGCTCATCCATTAAAGCTTTATCATGAGACTGCAGCAATTTATTTATTTATTTATTGTTTTTGAGACAGAGCCTCAAGCTGTCCCCCTGGGTAGAGTGCCATGGCATCACAGCTCACAGCAACCTCCAACTCCTGGGCTCAAGCGAGTCTCCTGCCTCAGCCTCCCAAGTAGCTGGGACCACAGGCGCCTGCCACAACTCCAGGCCATTTTTTGGTTGCAGCCATCATTGTTGTTTGGCGGGCCCAGGCTGGATTTGAACCCACCACCTTAGGTGTATGTGGCTGGTGCCTTAGCCACTTGAGCCACAGGCGCTGAGCCGAGACTGCAGCAATTTAGTCACATCTGCAGGCTGCACTTCTTGTTCTCTTGCTGTTTCTATCACCTCTGCCGTGACTTCTTCCAAGGAAACCTTGAATGCCACAAAGTCATCCCTGAGGGTTAAAATCAGCTCCTTCTAAACTTCATGTTGATATTTTGACCTCCTCCCGTGAATCATGAATGTTCTTAAAGTATCTGGAGTGCTGAATCCTTTCCAGAAGGAGTTTATTTACTTCTCCAGAGCCAACAGAGGAATCACTGTCTATGGTAGCTACAACCTTACAAAATTTATTTCTTAAATAATGAGACTTGAAACTTAAAATTACTCTTTTATCCGCGGGCTGTGGAATGGGTGTTGTGTTAGCAGACATGAGAGCAACCTAGTATCTTTCTACATCTCCATCAGAGCTCTTTGATGACCAGATGTGCTGTCCATGAGCAATAACATCTTGAAAGGAATCTTTTTTCCTGAGCAGTAGATCTCAACAGTGGGCTTAAAATATTTAGTAAACCATGATGTAAACAGACGTGCTGTCATCCAGGACTTGTTCCATTTATCCAGCACAGGCAAAGTAGATTTAGCACAATTCTTAAGGGTCTTAGGATTTTCAGAACAGTATAATAAATGAGTATTGGCTTTAACCTAAAGTCACCAGCTCCATTAGCCCCTAACAAGAGAGTCAGCTTGTCCTCTGAAGCTTTGTGGCCAAGCATTGACTTCTCCTCTCTAGCAGTGAAAGTTCTAGATGATATCTTCTTCCACTATAAAGCTTTTTCATCTACACTGAAAACTTGTTGTTTAGTGCACAGCCTCCTTCGTCCTCATTCTTCTGAAGCTGAAGCTTCTACATTAGCATTACGGCTTCTCCTTGCACTTTTATGTTCCAGAGAAGACTTCTTTCCTTAACCCTCATGAACATCTGGTAGCTTTCAACTTTTCGTCTACAGCTTCTTAATTCTTTTTTTCTAGACATAGGAAGTATTTTATTCCGACCATCTCTAAGGATTCTGCTTCAAAGGTTTTGCATGCAGCATCCAAGCATGTCTTAATGAAGACAGTCTAGTCTTTCAGAGATCATGTATCGTCATGGTCTCCAGAGTTTTCACTGTCATTTGCAACAAGAGTGTCCCTGTTTCCATAAGTCCAGAAGCCATTCAGCTCAATGACGACTGTGTCAGGGTAAGGAAGTGGAATTACTGTTGACTAAATTCTGAAGAGAGATTTTCAAAGGATCCTTTGATTTTACTATGTCAACTATTTCGTCCTTTACATCTTGAAACGAAATAGGATTTTGTCCACGGATTTTCCTTTTTTTTTTTTTTCCCAAGCCAAACTGTATCCAGCTTTATTAAAGATACTTTGCATAAACAATCTTGATATTTTAGGTAGGAATGGGCCGACGATGGTTAACAGTATATAACAACTTTCAAACTCCCTTTTTCAATGTTCTACCAAAAATCAGAAAGCTTCATTAAAACCCAATGAAGTCTTCATCTGGGGCTCTGAACAGGGAAGTTTAGAGTGAGGGTTGACATTTCACATTTAGCATGTTGTTTAATAACTTTTCACAAGCTGACCTTGACTTTCAGGAAATGAAATGAAAATGGCAGAATTTATCTGAAGAGCCAACAGTCTACAAATGGAACCGTTGCTCTTTAGAGGGATGCCATCTCCGTGGTGTTATTGGAAAAGTCCAGATTCCTTGATATACTCGTGACCAGTTACTGGGGGTCAGGTCCCAAGAGGTGACTGGGTTTAAGGAGTTAAGACTATGCTGAAGGCGGAGGGAGAATGGGGCATAAAAACAAATTAGCTTTTCCATACCACAGGACATTTGTGCCAAGGTGGTTGTGTGTCAACATCAGGAAATCCCTCCTCTTGGGAGCCAAGGGGAAGTTTCTCAAAACCAGAGGGAAAAGACATTTTCCCTCATATCAATCTAGCTTTGGAGACATTCTATTAGTGACATACATATACCTCTTCCCTCCCAAACAATGAAGTGTTCTGTGTGCTAACAACATAGCTTAGAAAAAAAAAAAAGTAAAACAAAATTCTGCATTTTTATAAAACTGGATAAAAAGTAGTATTTAGTCTGTAGGGTCATAGGAAGTACACGGTTATCACAAGGGCACACACTTCACTCGGCATCCCCAGCACCTGCAGCTTTCTGTGCCTGGTCTGTGTTGGCATTTCCACTGTCTGCAGGGTTATTCCTCTCCTCGCCAGTGTCAGCTTTTCCCTTTTTCCTTTGGTACCTTCTCTCCCTTCTTTGCAGGGGCCTTTTTAGGCTTGGAGGAGCAGGTTTAGCAGGTAGCCTTGTGGGTCTTCTCTGGGGTTCATCCTTTGCCTGGACTTTATCTCCTTCAGCACCCCCTTCAGCCTTTCTCCTGGGTGTGGTGGCAACAGTGGTGGGACGTAGGCGCTGGACGCTGGGATACAGCAATGTGCAGGCTTTGGTCGGTCGGGGGGTTGTTCTTGCCGCCTCTTCTTCCTGTCCATGGATTTTCGTTAGTTCCTGGATGACCCTAAGGAAATAATTAAGGTAAAAGGCTTTCAGCTATCCTTTGTTTTCCATATCAAGCAGACTGAAAATATATTGCAGGGCTGCAGGTTCCGTTCTGTTTTCTAATGTGAGAACAAACTCCAGGTAAATCTTATAGTCCATTTCATCATCATAAGTGAGAGTCTCCTGGAAATCACAGTCTAAGAAAACGTTGATCCTGGTCTGTTCCACAGCAGAGAGCTCTTCCTTACTGAGCTTGCCATTGGGATCCTTATCAAGATTCAAATACTGGCCGTGAGCCCTTAAGGCAGAAAGAACAGAAAATGGATCTGTTTCTTGACTCTCCTTGGACAGTTCCTCATCCCTGAGCTGCAGTAAATCATCCAGGAAGCTGCATGCTGAAATGTCTTGAATTTTTATCTTCCCTGTTCTTAGAAGGTCTAAAAGAAGAACTTCCTAACTGCTGTAGGAACATAAAAGGAGTATAAGGATTTTTCCAGCCCTTCTAATTGTGGCAAAGCAGGGGTAAGTTGTAACATGTAGTTTTCTAAATTCCCCAAGGTATCTTTGCCCAGCAACCTTATATAAACTGAGTCCTATTCTTGTTTGATGAAGCCAAACTTATAACATAATTAAAGCACTGCAGGATGGAAATTCTTCCTTACGAATCTGTAGGAAGGAGTTCAGCAGAGGGGTGTGCTAAATGAATCTGTTTGAAGGAGTTTAGTGAAATAGTGCCTGCACTTCAGTCCAGCCTTTTCACCGACCTTCAAAAAATTTTTGTAATTGATCATTGATTTCTCTCCAACCATGGGTGGTATCTGATGTTTGTCCAGCGAAAACGATAATTTCTGTAATTATTCATTATCTTACACCTCTGCTTTTCCTCTGTAGGAAGAGAGCTCCGGATTCCTCCCTTAATTTCTGGACTAAGACTTCACCTGCAGTTGGCAGCTGATAATAAAACCAAGGAGTGGTCTTATAGAATTCGTTCGTGTTTTTTCTACCTCCTTTCCATTCTGAATAGTATTTGGTAAATAAATCCATTTCTTCATCTTTTTTTTTTTTTTTTTTTTGAGACGGAGCCTCAAGCTATCCCCCTGGGTGGAGTGCCATGGCATCACAGCTCATAGCAACCACCAACTCCTGGGCTCAAGCGAGTCTCCTGCCTCCTCCTCCCAAGTAGCTGGGACCACAGGCGCCCGCCACAACACCAGGCCATTTTTTGGTTGCAGCCATCATTGTTGTTTGGC
>CAUYQV010149951.1:0-11366 GCA_963574575.1 Galagoides demidoff | reverse complement strand
GAGATACTTTACTAAGAATATGTTCCAGCTCCATCCAAACATAAAAGATGTGAAGTCCATCTTTTTCTATTGTATTTCATGGTGTATACATACCACAGTTTGTTAAACCATTCATGTGTCGATGGGCACTTTGACTGTTTTCATGTCTTGGCTATTATGAATTGGGCTGCGATAAACATCCTGGTGTAAATGACTTTGTTGTAAAATAATTTTTGACCATCTGAGTATATACCTAGTAGAGGAATTAGAGGACTGAATGGTAGGTCTCCTTTTAGTTCCTTCAGTGTTCTCCAAAGTTCCTTCCAAAAAGGCTGCATTAGCTTGTATTCCCACCAGTAGTGTAGAAGTGTTCCCTTATCTCCACATCCATGCCAGCATCTGTAGTTTTGGGATTTTGTGATGTGGGCTAATCTTACTAGAGTTAGATGCTATCTTGAAGTGGTTTTGATTTGTATTTCTCTGATGATTAAGGATGATGAGCATTTTTCATGTTTTTGTAGGCCATGAACCAGTCTTCATCAGAGAAGTTTCTGTTCAAGTCCTTGCCTACATAGACATGGGGTTATTTGTTCTTTTCTTATTGATTAGTTTGAGTTCTCTATAGATTCTAGTTATCAAACCATTGTCAGAGCATAATGTGTAAAAATCTTCTCCCATTCAGAATGTTGTCTGTTTTCTTTACTTACTTTATTTACTTAGCTGTGCAAAAGCTTTTTAGTTTGATCAGATCCCAGTGATGTATTTTTGGTGTTACTTCAATTGCCTGGGGGATCCTCCTCATAAAATATTCACCCAAGCCAATTTCGTCAACTGTTTTCCCTGTACTCTCTTCTAGTATTTTATAGTTTCATGTCTTAAGTTTAAATCTTTTATCCAGTGAGAATCAGTTTTTGTGAATGGTGAAAGGTAAGGGTCCAGTTTCAGTCTTCTACAGGTTGCCAGCCAGTTCACCCAGCACCATTTGTTAAATAGGGAGTCTTTCCCCCACTAATATTTTTGATAGGCTTGTCAAAGATCAAATTATGATAAGTATAGCTGGGTTCATCCCTTAGTTCTCTATTCTGTTCTATAAATCTACCGCTCTGTTTTTGTGCCAGTGCCAGGCTGTTTTTATCACTATAGATTTATAGTATAGCTTGAGGTCTGGTAATGTGATACCTCCTGATTTGTTATTTGTGAGTAATGTATTTGCTATTCAAGGTTTTTTCTCACTCCATATAAAACAAAGCACTATTTTTTCAAGCTCTTTAAAGTATGACAATGGGCTCAGCGCCCGCACAGTGGTTACAGCAACAACCACATACACCAAAAGTGGAGGGTTTGAACCTGGCCTGGGCCAGCTAAACAACTGTAGCAAAAAATAGCTGGGCGGGTACCTGTGGTCCAAGCTACTTAGGAGGCTGAGGCAAGAGAATTGCTTAAGCCCAAAAGTTTGAGGATGCTATGATCTGTGATGCCACAGCATTCTACTGAGGGAGACATAATGAGATTCCGTCTCAATAAATAAATAAATAAAGTATGACAATGGTGCTTTAATAGGGATTGCATTAAATCTGTAGATTGCTTTGGGTAGTACAGACATTTTAACAATGTTGATTCTTCCCGGCCATTTTATTATCAATAAATCCTACTTCTCAAATCATGAAATTTGTAACTGATTCTCCCAGTCACCTCGAACTGCTTAAGATAAGATGAAGAACTCTGGAAATTTTAGAGCAATTAGAGAGTAAGAATTTCTTGGTGTATTCCCCACTAAAATTAAACAAAGCGAAGGGATAGGGAGCCTTGAAAAGCACCCCTAAGAGAGCTTGAACATTCTTGTTTCTAAGAAAGTTGGGAATGCAGGAACTGATAAATCACTTTGAAAACAATACAAAGGGAAAGATGATCTGGAGTATCCTGCTTGGTGTCAGGAAGAGAGACTTTTCTTGGAAAAGAATAAACTTTAGAAGTTTATGGAGTATGTTGCTCATAAGTAACATTTGCATCTTCTGGAGTTAACTGAGGATCATTTTAAAGAATCTTAACCAAAGAGAACTGCACAAGAGGTGTGACTGCAAAAGAAAGATCAATCCAGAAACAAAGGTCAGAGAGGATTTTGTAATAACTGTCCTCATGGGAAAGCCTATATTCTTGTGATGGCCATTGTAGGGCATTTCCAATTAAATCACATGAGTGCATCCATGGAAGAAATAATCAAACTCTGATACCCAACAGGAGTCTAGACAACATTAGGAGGCAACCAAGAAAAATTGATGGAACTTTTCCTTTCTCTTTTGATATCCCTTCTCTTCCCTTTTAAAGCAGATCCAGTAGAGCCTGGGTGTATGAGTGGGGAAAAGGTGGGAGGAAGAAAAGTAGAGAATCTTCTGGGTTTGATCCTTTCTAGTCTGTCTCCTACAGCAGCAGGGTGATATGAAAATTTAAAACTGAACAAAAGTTGGTGCTTCTACATTTTTATGAGCTGCATTTATCATTATCTGAAAATAAGACTTACAAATTAACCTTTTAGAATGAGGGAAAATCTATGGTGTCAGTCTAATTTCCTTCCAATACATGGCAAAAATGAGATGACAGAGTGAGTTTAAGGGGACAACTGTGAAAAAAAATACAATTACATTTTTTCCTGTAGTTTATCAAATGTCAAGAGAATTGCATGTAAGATATTAAAAGAAGTGAAAATACTTCCTCTATTTGGTATCATTTAAACGATATCATTCAATAAAGTTAAGTAGCATGAAAATTGACTTAATTTCGATGAATTTTAAAACAAATTACAATGTAAAGAAGTGATAATGAGGTGGCGCCTATGGCTCAATGAGTAGGGCACCAGCCCCATATACTGAGGGTGGCAGGTTCAAACCCAGACCTGCCAAACTGCAACAAAAAATAGCCAGCTGTTGTGGTGGGTGCCGGTGGTCATAGCTACTTGGAAGGCTGAGGCAAGAGAATCACCTAAGCCCAAGAGCTGGAGGTTGCTGTGAGCTGTGATGCCACAGCTGCTGAGGGCAATAAGGTAAGAATCTGTCTCTTAAAAAAAAAAGAAGAAGAAGAAGAAGAAGTGATAATGAATATTCAATTTCCTTAAATATTTTTAGAATAATACCTAGTACTGAAAAGATACTAAAAAATATTTTTGAATAAATATTTAGCGATCAGCTGGAATATAAGTTTAATAGCAAAAATTAAAAAATGAGAAGTTATTGCTCAAAGTTTTGCTGACTATAACATTTTGTTTTTGTCCTTAGTCAATTAACACTAATTACATTACATACATTATTACTTATATTGTAAATTACGCTACTTTTTGGAGTTTATGTTTTATAACAAATTTGCAAATGCTATATTTTTATTGAAAAATGAGAACTCTAAGTTTAATATCAATGTATTTTAATTATTTCAAATTCTAATGATAATTCCTACTACTGGTGAAAACCAAATATGTTGATAATGTTAAAGTAACAAATTATAAAAATATGATTTTAAAAGCAGCTAAATAAATTTGACAATATAATTCAAAAATAATTTCTAGACATAAAATAAAAAATGCATGGACAAAATGAGTAACACTATCACTACTCAGCCTTGCACTGTTTTTCTAATAATGTCAAGTTAAGTAACAAGTAATGAAACTTTAATATATTCTTTAGAATCCAATAACTCTTACTGATCCAAAGCACAGATTTCTTAACTATCTCTTTACTATTTTTATTGGCATGATAATGAATTATGAAATAGTTATTCTATCTGTTCAGCATTCCTATCTAAAAAATGAAACTAAATATCTGTTCTTAGTGTAGGGAAATGAAATCATAGATATGTTGCTTTTCAAATTAGTAAATTTCTTTTAGGTTAAATTTACTGCTATTTCTTTGTTCTTTTAATTTCTTATGTTTAAAGAAAAAAATAATAATAAAATAATGAAAAAAAATTTATCAGTTACTAAGTTCTAAAAGTTTCCACTATAAGCCTTAGAAGCCTTGACATTTAAAATGCTATGGCTTAAAACCTAGAGAGTTTGAGACTTTTGTTTGTTTTCAGTAATAATTTCTTTGCCGAGAAATAGTTTCTCCTAAAATAATATTGAACTCTTTAAATGGGTGGCTGCTCCTAATTTACATCAGAATTGGAATTCTGGCAAAGCTAGGTAGTGTCACTATAGATTTATTTTCACTGTTCAAAGAATGGATACAGTTATTCATGAAGTACAACATGGTAAAATGTTCAAATTATAATAAAAAAGAATGTGTATTCATCTGAGTTAGCATTTAAAACCATTATATAGCAGGGTTTGATGCTTTTTGTTAGTTTGGATATCACCCAATTGATCTAATATTACTGGTTTAATGATTGATCTAACTAAACAATATAGTAAAATATTCATTGTGAAAAGGAGAAGTTAAAAATATTAAAACATTAAATAACTTTAAATCTTTGTTAATAAACCTTGAGAAATTGCTAATATTCAAACATCAGTTTTAATTAATGCTTATTCTTCTTTAATTCTTCATTCAATAACAAGAAAGTGAATACAAGTAAAATACATTATTAAAAGCAATTTTTCATTGGCCTTTTTTTAGCATATATTTACAAAGAAAAAAAATGGAGATGGCAGACTAGATACAGCTAGTTTTTGTGGTATGAGATGCCAGTCACATTTTTCCTTAATTCATTCAGTTACAAGAAAGTTAATACAAGTAAAATACATTACTAAAACCAATTTCTCATTGGCCTTTTTTTAGCATGTATTTACAAAGAAAAAAATGGGAGATGGAAGACTAGAGACATCTCCTTTGCAGGTGCATGTGGTAAGATTGGGGAGGAAGGACTCCAGCCACCTCTGTCCAGAAGCATCATGTCAGGGACACAGGGAGGTAGCATGAGACTCCAGGAGCCAAACAGGAGATCAGGAGCAGTGGAGAAAGAGACCAGAGGGCAAGTGCTTGCCTGTCAGTATTTTTACTTTACACTTTTTACTTTCTTCAATAACAAGGACTCTATTTTACTACAGGTATTCTATCCCTTTTATTCTTTCATTCCTTTCCATTACTCTCCTTTTCTCTTTTCTACTTTTCTTATCTTTCCCACATAAATTTCTCAAATAACTAAGATTAAAACCCCCTGGTTTACATGTTACATAATTTTATTATCAATTTTTTTATATAATTTTTAAATTGTTATTATTATTTTATTTTTATAATCTGTTTTATTTGTCAATCTGTAGTCCATTTATGGGACAGAATCTCACTCTGAGGCATGGGCTGGGGTGCCACAGTATGGGTGTGGCTCAAGGAGACTTTAATCCCCTGGTATAGGGTTCCTTCTGGCTTTGGCCTTTAGAAGTAGGTGAGCAGTAGAGTCCCACTGCAAAAAAAAAAAAAGAACCCTGCTGTTTTTCTTTTATTTTTGTATTTCTTCCTTGTTTGTTGGAGGTGGGATCTTATTTCTTCTCAGGCTTGTAAGGAGCTCCTAATCTCAAAAAAACTATCTAACCAAGCCCCTGGGGCTGTTAATTGTGGGTGTGGGTCAAAGCACCATGTTGAACACCACTATTACTCCCATCTCTTTCTTTCTGTTCTCCTCTTCTTTTTGTTAATCTTTCCTTTTAACCCTTACTTCCCTTTTTCTTTTCTCTTGTTAAATCTTTTCTCCCTTCTTGCTCTCACTCTCCTCTTCCTTTTGTTCCTACACAAAAGGACATTTAAACACCTAAGAAGAGAAACACAGTAACTTGAAGAGGAGGAGGAAGTGAAAGAAAAAACTAAGGTAAGGAAGTAGACAAAAATAAAATACTCATGAGGAAGAATAAAAGAAAAATCCTGGCAATATGAAAAACTAGAACAGAGCAACCCCTAAGGGATAATGTGGTAACTACTATAAAGGATTCCATTTATAAAGACATGTTACAAATGACAGAAAAAGAATTTATAGCATGTATGGTTAAAAACAATGAAGAAGATTGAAGAGAAAGTGGAAAATAACCAAAAAGAAATCCAAGAACAGAACCAAATAAGGGATAAAAGACATGAAGAATATAGAAAGGATATGATGTAGGATAAGGAATGGAAGCAATCAATCAGGAAACTTAAAGATGCAGTAGAAGGTATCAATGACAGATTAGACCATGGAAAATAATGAATCTCAGAGCTTGAGGACAAAGCTCTTAAGCTATCACAGGCAGTTAAAGAGGCAGAAAAGAAGAGAGAGAAAGAAGGACACTCACTGAGAGAATTATGGGACTTCATGAAACATTCAAACATAAGAATTATAGGTAACCCAGAAGGGGAAGAAGAATGCTCCAGAGGAATGGAAGCCCTACTAGAAGATATCATGAATAAAATCTTCCCAAGTATCACCAAAGATTCTAACACACTCCTTTCAGAGGGTATCAAACCCCAGTTCATGTCAAGACACATTGTCATGAACCTGTCCAAAGTCAAGATGAAAGAGAAGATTCTGCAAGCAGCCAGGAATAAGCACCAATTGGCCTACAGGGGAAAATCCATTAGGGAGACCATAGACTTCTCAAATGAAATTTTCAAACCAGAATATAATGGACATCTACTTTAACCTGCTTAAACAAAATAATTTTCAGGCCATAATTCTATATCTTGCTAAGTTATGCTTTAAAATTAATGGAGAAATCAAGTCTTTACTAATATGCACATACTGAGAAAGTTTACCCCCAAAACCTAGCTCTACAGGAAATTCTGACATCTATTCTACACACTGACCATCACAATGGACTACCATTAAGCTAAACACCCAGAAACTAAAGCTAGATTCCACAATGATGCAAAAGATAAAACTAAGCAATGGGCTTTCACAAAATAGAATGAATAGAATTCCACCACACTTACCAATTCTCTCAATAAATGTTAATGGCTTGAATTCCTCACTGAAGAGGCATAGGCTGGCTGATTGGATAAAAAAAACACAAGTCTTCCATTTGTTGCCTGCACAGGAGACACATCTAGCCTCAAAGGACAAAGTAAAACTCAGGATTAAAAGACAGAAAATGATTTTGCAGGTAAATGGGAATCAGCAGAAAGGAGGGGTTACAATCTTATTTTCAGATACAAGTGGATTTAAAGCAACTAACGTAAAAAAAAAGACAAAGTTGAACCCTTCATATTGGCCAAGTAAACAATACAATAAGAGAAAATTTTAATTCTAAATATTTATACACCCAATTTAAATGTTTTCAGATTTATGAAATAGACCTTAATTGGTCTGAGCAGTATGATATCCCATAATACCATAAGAGTAGGTGATTTTAATACTCCTCTTACAGAGCTAGACAGATTCTTTAAAGAGAAACTAAACAAAGATACCAGGGACTTAAATTTGACCCTAGAACAAATGGACTTAATATACATATACAGAACATCTCAAAGCTAAGAAATATACGTTCTTCTTGTTAGCCCATGAACATTCTCCAAAATAGATCATATCCTAGGACACAAATCAAACCTCAACAAAATCAAAAGAATTGAAATTATACCTGTATCTTCTCAGACCAGGCAATAAAGGTAGAACTCAACTCCAACAAATATTGTCGTCTTCACACAAAGTCATGGAAACTAAACAACCTTATGCTGAATGCAATTGGGTCAAGGAAAAAATAAAAGAGAAAATCATTAACTTCCTTAAGCATAACAATAGTGAAGACACAAGGTACCAGATCTTATAGTACAAGACCAAGGACACTGTAGAAATAGTTCCAAGAGGGAAATTTGTCATAGTAGATGCTTTCATTGAAAAACAAAAATAGAGCTCGTCAATAATCTAATGAATCACCTTAAAGAAATGGAAAAGTTAGAGTAATTCAACCCAAACCTAACAGAAGAAAAGAAATAACTGTGCCAGGTGCAGTGGTTCATACCTGCAATCCTAGCTCTCTGGGAGGCCAATACAGTTAAATTGCCTGAATTCACAGGTATGAGAACAACCTGAGTCAGAGTGAGGCCTCATCTCAAAAATAGCCGAGTGTTGTGATTGGTGCCTGTAGTCCTAGGTACTTAGGAGGCTGAGGCAAGAGAATCTCTTGAACCCAAGAGATTTTTTTCCAGGTGTGATGGCTCATGCCTGTAATCCTAGCACTCTGGGAGGCTAGCTGGATTGCCTGAGCTAACAGGTTTAAGACCAGCCTGAGCCAGAGCAAAATCTCATCTCTAAAAACAGATGGGCATTGTGGCAGGCACTTGTAGTCCCAGTTACTAAGGAGGATGAGGAAAGAGAATCACTTGAATGTGAGTTTCAGGTTGCTGTAAGTTATGATCTGTGTTAAACCAAACTTAAGCATACAGTGGGGGAAAGAATTCCTATTCAACAAATGCTGCCAGAAGAACTGGATAGCTGCATGTCAAAGACTGAAACTGAATCCACACCCTTCACCACTTACAAAAATTGACCTAAAAGGGATAAAAGACTTCAATCTCAGACATGAAATGACAACAATCTTAGAAGAAAGTGTGGGAAAAACTCTTGAAAATGTTGGACTTGAAAAAGATTTTATGAGAAAGACTTCAGCAGCCATCACAACAATAACAAATAGGGTCTTTTTTTCTCCCCTCACCTTTTTTTTTATTGTTTGGGATTCATTGAGGTTACAAAGAATTAGGTTACACTCATTGCCTTTGTTAGGTAAATTCCCTCTTATAATTGTGTCCTGACCCTAAGAGGTGTGCCATACCCTGTGACCCACCCATCCCTCTCCTTCCCCTTTCCCATCTCCCTCATTCCCCTATCCCCACCATGTATTATGTCATTTACTGCCTTGATATTAGAACTGAGTACATTGGATTCTTGCTATCCATTCTTGTGATGCTTTACTAAGAAGAATGCACTCCACCCTAATCCAGGTTAATACAAAACATGTAAAGTCTCCATCTCTTTTAATGACTGAATAGTATTCCATGGTTTACATATGCCACAGTTGTTAATCTATTCCTGGATTGGCAAATGAGTCTTAATTAAGCTTAAAATCTTCTTCACAGCTAAGGACATAAGTAAAGCAAAAAGACAACATTCAGAATGAGAAAAGATATTTCCAGAGTATTAATCTGACAAAAGTTTGATAGCTAAAATCTATGGAGAACTCAAATTAATCAACATAAAAAGAGCCAACAATCCCATCTAACACTGGGAAAGAGATAGGAACACAGCCTTCACTGATGAAGACAGATGTATGGCTAACAAACAACTTGAGAAAATGGTCATCATCCCTGATCATCAGAGAAATGCAAATCAAAACCACCCTAAGATATCACCTAACTCCCGTGAGAATAGCCCACATCACCAAATCTTAAAGCTGCAGCTACTGGTATGGATGTGGAGAGAAGGAAACACTTTTACACTGCTGGTGGGACTGCAAATTAAGACAACTTTTTGGAAGGAAGTGTGAAGAATCTCAAAGAACTCAAGTTAGACCTCCCATATGATCCTGCCATCCCATTACTAGGCATCTACCCAGAAGGAAAAAAATCACTTTATTATAAGTACATTTGCACTAGATTGTTTATTGCAGCTCAACTTACAATCATCAAAATGCGGAAATGACCTAAATGTCCACCAACCAAGGAATGGATTAACAAGCTATGGTAAATGTATACCATGAAAAACTATTCAGTCTTTAAAAATGATGGAGACTTTACATCTTTTGTATTAACCTGGATAGAGCCTCATATCACAAGTATCACAAGAATGGAGAAGCAAAAATACAAAGTACTCAAGTCTAAAGTGAAGCCAGTAGACAATCTAATATAGACCCACATAAGGGAAAAACTCAAATCAATTCAAGGTGGGAGATGGAGGAATGAGGGAGAGGGGAGAAGGGTAGGGAATGGGCATGCTCCCATTTAACTAGCACAATGTTAGGGACTATGGCACACCTCTTAGGGGTGGGACACAATTATAAGAGGAACTTTACCTAACAAATGCAAACATTGTAACCTATTTTCTTGTACCCTCAATTAACCTGAAAAAATAAAAAATAAATAAATAAAAGTAGTTTTCAGGAAAGAAAAAATGATGCTGTGATTAGTTTTCAATACATGATGTGATATAAGTGTCTTGGCTTCCCTTAGTAAGGATAATGCTTCTTAATTAAAAATAATGTTTTATCTCTCCCAAATATAAGTTAAACTAATTTTTTAAAAGCAACAAATCACACACTTCCAAGAGAGGAGACATAACATTAAAGGAATTGGCCAAATAGCAGTTCAGCACTTCTTCTCCAAAACCATATAAGAATACTTTACAGTCATAATCCATAGCTCAAACTAGATCTGGCTTTGCAGATTATCTAGCGATTTCAAACCTCTTTTAAGCAATGGAACCCAATCACATGTGCAATCCCAATATACAAAGTAGTTCAAAGTCTGTAACCTAAATATTGTAACCTTATATTAATGTGAATAAAGTTTTAAAAAAAAAATCCTGAATCCTTAAAATGGCAAGAAAAGAAAAAAGTAGTTTAAAGTCCTAGAACTTCACAGAATCAGCCTGTTTCGTACTCCATGCTCCCAATCCCACTCCAAAGAACTCAACCTATTCTAAGGCTTTCATGAACTTGCTGGTTTGAAAACCATGGAATCCCATCATTTGATGAAGACATGAAAGACACAGTGTTAAATAGTAAGTTTACGGCCAGAACTCTGTTTCCCAGCTTTATTCCCATTCTTTCTATTAGAATTTTTTCTGCTCAAGGCATCAGTACAATACAAATGGTTGTAAGTACAAGCTTTAGAATATGTGAAGAACTCACCACATATATCTGCAAACTAAGGGCTCAACAAATATTAGCTATAATAACTATTACTTTGAAGTTTTACATACTCTTGTTGGATGCTAAAATTTCAAAATTACACAAAGGTTAAAACAATTAAAATGAGAGAAATGGGACAGTTTTAGTATAATATATAAGAAATCAAAACAAAACAACCTTTCTTATACAAAAGTGTGTAAGAAAATTGAATTGTGAAAAAATAATGCACAGAAGAACCAGAATTTAAAGACATCTGGATAAATTAGGCATCTTGATCATTTAAATGCAAATTTATGTCCTGATCAGGTTCCAGTGCTCTCACCATCTGGTACTACCTGGAAATCTTAACCTCTCCAGAGTCTATTTCTGATCATCTTTATATGTGCTAAAAACTCCCCCTACTCCTGAGTAATTACCAATAATTAGGAAAGAGAGAAATGTGGATACTTGACCTATCATTTACACGGTGACTAGTGGTGTAAGATTAGCATTATACAAGGTGCTGACGATTCTGCAAGGCAGGTTGGCTCACTCTGATGAAAAGCCATTTCTGAAAATGAAACCAGATTCAACATTCTTTTTTTTTTTTTTTTTTTTT
>CAUYQV010149950.1:0-22647 GCA_963574575.1 Galagoides demidoff | reverse complement strand
AGAGCCTCAAGCTATCCCCCTGGATAGAGTGCCCTGGCATCACAGCTCACAGCAACATCCAACTCCTGGGCTCAAGCGAGTCTCCTGCCTCTGCCTCCCAAGTAGCTGGGACCACAGGCACCTGCCACGACACCCAGCTATTTTTTGTTGCAGCCATCATTGTTGTTTTTGGTGGCCCCGGCTGGATTTGAACCTGCCACCTTAGGTGTATGTGGCTGGCGCCTTAGCCACTTGAGCCACAGGTGCCAAGCCTTTGTTCATGATCTTATCAGAGCTCAGAGGATGTGTCCCAAAAAAGGCAGTCTGCAGGTGTCTGGAAATGGGGGTCTGACCTCTGACTTCACCTGGACCTAGAGAATGGGGGGCTCCCTGTCTAGCCTTGAGTGGTGGAATCCTGTATCAAAGAGAAGAGGAGAGAAGAGGGAGGGGAGGGGAAGAGAGGAAAGGAAAGGAAGAAAGAAAAGAAAGAAAAAGAAATGTCTGGAAGGGTGGCTCATGCCTGTAATCTCAGAACTTTGGTAGGTCAAGGTGGACTTGAGCCAAAGACTTTGAGAATAGCCTGAGCAATGTAGTAAGACCCCATCTCTATGAAAATTAAAAAAAAAAAATCTGGGAATGGTGGTTTACACCTGTAGTAACGGCTACTCTGGAGACTGAGGAAAGAGGATACCGTGAGCTAATGATTTTGAGGTTGCCTTTGACACAGAATTCTCCCACTCAGGGCTGGACAGGAACCCCCCCCCTCCATCCTCTATGCCCAGGTGAGCTCAGAAATCACACCCCCATCTCAAAGCACAAACAGGCTACCCTTTCCAGGCCACATCCGCTGTGCTCTAGCAAGATCCTTAATAAAGTAGCCTGAAATGTTTTTCAGTGGTTTCGCTTTGAGAAGGGAGCACACACCCTAATCCCTCCCCTGAGACAAGAACTGCAAGGACCTGATAACCTTGCCCTAGCGTGGGACTGCATTCATTTATTTGTTAATGTATTCATTAACTTTGAAAGTCCTGGCAAAAATGTAATGGAGACCCCTAGACAAAGGACCCATGTGAGAGACTTCCAACTTAGGTCTCCTCCTGTGCTAGAAGTTCTGGTACTTTTTACTCCTTTCTTTCTTTTTTTTTTGTTTTGTTGAGACAGAGTTTTAAGCTGTCCCCCTAGGTAGAGTGCTGTAGCATCACAGCTCACAGCAACCTCAATCTCTTAGGCTCAAGTGATTCTCTTGCCTCAGCCTCCCAAGTAGCTGGAACTACAGGCACCTGCCACAACACCCTGCTATTTTTAGAGAGGAGGTCTCATTCTGGCTCAGGCTGTTCTCGAAACTCTGAGCTGAGGGCAATCCACCAGCCTCAGCCTCCCAGAGTGCTGGGATTATGGGTGTGAGCCAAAGCTCCTGGTGTCTTCTATTTTTATTGTATTTATTTTGGCCGGGGCTGGGTTTGAACCCACCACCCTCTGCATATGGGGCCAGTGCCCTATTCCTTGAGCCACAGGCACCACCCAGCCTGGTGTCCTCTGTATTCCTTTCTAATAAAACCCTATTTTACCACTGTACTGTGGTCATGGGTTCATTCTTCGAATTCCCAATACCAAGGACCTACTAAAGAAGAAATTTGGTCGAGGTGAGGTGGGTGGATTGCTTGAGTTCATTAGTTTGAGACCAGCCTGAGTAAAAAAGCAAGACCCTCTCTCTACTAAAAATAGAAAAACTGAGGCAAGAGGATCATCGCTTAAGCCCAAGAGTTGGAGGCTGCTGTGAGCTACAACACCATGGTACTCTACCAAGGGCAACAGCTTGAAATTCTGTCTCAAAAAAGAAAAAGAAATTCTGGTAACACCTTGAGCTACGACGATGCCTCTGCATTCTAGAGCCAGCAACACAGTGAGATTCTGTCTCAAATAAAACAAAAAACAACAAAATACCCTTCACCTAAAAATTGTCCAGGTAGCTTCGATGTCTCAAAGGTCATAAATAGCAAACATTGTCAAGTACTTTCAAGATGCCAGAAGTTGTCAAGACTTTTTTACCTTTCTGGAACATGGAATTTTTTTTTTCTTTTGTAGAGACAGAGTCTCACTTTTTCACCCTTGGTAGAGTGCAGTGGAGTCACAGCTCACAGCAACCTCCAACTCCTGGGCTTAGGCGATTCTTCTGCCTCAGCCTCCCAAGTAGCTGGGACTACAGGTGCCCGCCACTAACGCTGGGCTATTTTTTTGTTGTTGCATGCAGTTGGGGCAGGGCTGGGTTTGAACACACCACCCTCAGTATATGGGGCCGGGCGCCCTACTCACTGAGCCACAGGCGCCTCCCAAAGGTCAACTGTATATCGAAAACAAAGGTAACAAATACTAAAAACTCCTCACTTTCTAGTTATTTTACTTTACTATTACTTATACTCTTGAGGTTATTGTGTCAGATGTGTTTTTCATTGTCATAACATACACATAACAAAATTTACCATCTTAACCAATTTTAAGTGTACAGTTCAGTGGCATCGTATATTTATATTATTGTCCTACCATGACCACTATCTCTTTTCACAAAACTCTCTTCATCTTACGAAACTGAAATTATTTACTACTTTATAATATCTCCCCATTCTTTGTCCCTCCCAGTCCCTGGCAACCACCATTTTACTTTCCGTTTCTATGAATTTGACTATTCTAGGTACCTCGTATAAGCAGAATCATACAGTATTTGTCCTTTTGCGACTGGTTTATTTCACTTAGCATAATGTCTTCCAGGTTCATCTGTTTTGTAGCATGTGTCAGAATTTCCCCCTTTTTTGAGACTGAATGATATTCCATTCCAACGAACCATTGATGGACACTTGAGTTGCTTCTCATTTTTGACTATAACAAAGAATACTGCTACGAACATGGGCATACAAATTATCTCTTTGAGTCACTGTTTCAATTCTTTTGGGTATATGCCCAGAGGTAAAATTGCTGGATCATACAGTAGTTCTACTTTTAATTTTTGAGGAACTACCATACTGTTTTCTATAGTAGTTTTTACCATTTTGCATTCCCAATAGTGCACAAGGATTCCTACACATTCTTACCAACAAACACTTGCTATTTTCTGAGTTTTTTGTTGTTTGTTTTTTTTAATGGTAGCCATCCTAATGGGTGTGAAGTGGTATATCTGTTGTATTTACATGGTAGAAATACTGTATCATAAAGCACTACTTAGCACCACTTTCCATCTCAGTGAGGCCACATTGGTAGTTTAAATGTCTACAGTGAGACTTTTAACCCAATGAAAACAAGCAAGTGCTACAAATCAGGACTTTACCCACAGGAGTGTTTAATGGAGGCAGCAGGTCAAAGGATCCTCCCACTCCTGTTGTGCCTGTGACTCTCTTCACACTCTCAGCTGTTAAGTCACTAAAAACAATAGCTTGCAGGCAGCATTTGTGGCTCAGTGGGTAGGGTGCTGGCCCCATATACTGAGGGTGGCGGGTTCAAACCCAGCCTCAGCCAAACTGCAGCAACAACAACAAAAAAAAATAGTGGGGCATTTTGGCAGATGCCTGTAGTCCCAGCTACTCGGGAGGCTGAGGCAAGAAAATCGCCTACACTCAGGAGTTGGAGGTTGCCATGAGCTGTGACACCATGGCACTCTACTGAGGGTGATAAAGTGAGACTCTGTCTCTTAAAAAAAACTCAAAAAACTATAGCTTGCATTTGCCATCCACTCCCTACTCTCTGTGTCCCGGATTATACCAAGGTCTACCACAGGTCGTTTTGCTGCTACCAATGGCTTTGTAGCAGCCTCAGCAACTCTAAGACTTGAGTGAAAGAATAAAGAAATTCATTAGATTTACAAGTCAGCAACACATTAGGTATCTATTACCCATATTCAAGGAAATTAAAATATTTTAAGGACTCTGACAAAGTGAAAACTAATTTGTAAGCCAGAATGGAATTTAAAACAGACATTAGCAAGTGTATTTATAGAGATTAAAAGAAAAAAAGCAAAAACAGTCCCACAAGTAGCAAAGTTGGGTGCAGGTGGGAGTTTGTAAGGTTAAAATTGACCTAATGTTGAATGAAACCTCTACATGTTGCTACTGTAAGAGAAAAGAATCTAATATCACATTGGGCTATATTAGTTCTTATGGAGTGAAAAGGTAAGACATCATTCTGCTAGATGTATGGGTCCTGTTTGAGAGTAATACACTGCAGTTTGGTCATCATGCTTTTCAAAGAACGTAGGAGTTGAAAACCTGGAGAGTTTCTGAAAAACAGAAAGAATCACTTAGAAGTTTAAAAATATTCACTGAGGAAAAGCTACAAGAGTCTTTTTTTTGGAGACAGAGTCTCACTATATCACCCTGGGTAGAGTGCTGTGGTGTCACAGCTCACAGCAACCTCTAACTCTTGGGCTTGAGTAATTCTTTTGCCTCAGCCTCCCAAGCAGCTGGGACTACAGGTGACTGCCACAACGCCTGGATATTTTGTTGTTGTTGTTGTAGTTGTCATTGTTTAGCAGGCCTCGGCCAGGTTAGAACCTGCCAGCTCCCATGTATGTGGCCTGTGCCCTAACCACTGAGCAATGGGTGCCAAGCCACATAAGAGTTTTATTAAAACTGTTTTCAAGAAAATAAAAGGTGCTAAGAAAACATTGCTTTTTAATGTTTTCTATGCAAAGGCAAGATCAAACAAGGAGTAGTATGCTGTCTTGTTTTGTTTTGTTTTTCTTCCTTAAGGAATTGATTGATTGGTAGTATCAGCCAAAGGGCACACAGACATTAAAACTGACTGGGGACAGTGGCAGCCTCCAGGAAGAAACAGGAGCCTTGGGCTGGGCAAGGTGGCTCCCACCTGTAATCATATCACTTGGGAGGCTGAAGCAAGTGGATTGCCTGAGCTCACAGGTTCAAGACCTGCCTGAGCCAGAGCAAAACCCCATCTTCATAAATAGCTGGCCTGTGGTGGTCACTTGTAGTCTCAGCTACTCGGGAGGCTGAGGCAAGAGAATTGCTTGAACCCAAGAGTTTGAGGTTGCTGTGAGCTATGATGCCACCACACTCTACCGAGGGTGACAAAGTGAGACTCTATCTCAAAAAAAAAGAAACAGCAGCCTGTGTTGAGTTTGTCAGGCCACTGGAAGGCGGGGATTCCCCAGGTTCTGGAGCCATCTCCACATTCTGATTCTGTGATTGCAGAATGAAATGTGGCACTCTGAGTCTTTCCACAGCACTACTGTTGATGTCCCAGTGACTTGGGATTGGAGCTGTGTCATCTCAACATTTTATTCAGCCTTTATGACTCTCGAAACTTTGTGGGTGATAAAATTGTCTTCTGACTTCTGAAGGGACTCCCTGGGAACTTCATCTCAACTATAAGAATCAAAAATACTCATCCCTTAGCCCAGTTTAAATTCCATTTGTTTTCATTCATTTATTTGCCTTTCTTCTACCCCTGTTCCCTTTCTTTTTTTTTTTTTTTTTTGAGACAGAGCTTCAAGCTGTCCACCTGGGTAGAGTGCTGTGGCATCACAGCTCACAGCAACCTCCAACTCCTGGGCTCAAGAGAGTCTCCTGCCTCAGCCTCCCAAGTAACTGGGACCACAGGCACCCGCCACAATGCCCGGCTATTTTTTGGTTGCAGCTGTCGTTGTTTTGGCAGGCTTGGGCTGCATTCGAACCCGCCACCTTAGGTGTATGTGGCTGGCGCCTTAGCCACCTGAGCCACAGGTGCCGAGCCCCTGTTCCCTTTCTAATAACCCCTCCCCTTACTCATTGTGTCTTACCTTTACCCAGTGGGCTGTAAGGGGGCTCTTCAAGGGAGCATGTTGTAGACTTCACTCTTTACTTTCTTGTAGGCTCTGCTCTTGGGGTTCTAAGTTCCTGTGAGGTCTCCTTTAGTAATCTAACTTCTTCAAAACATAATTTTGTTTCAATACCTTTTTGTAAGCTTAGGAGAAAAGGCTGGCCATTGTGGACACCTAGACATGTTTCTTCTCCATCTTTCCTTTCACAGGAATCTGTAAGAGAGCTCTTTATGAGAAAATGCTACAACTGAAGGCTGGGATGCATCAGCCCTTAGAGAAGAAGGGCCCTGCTGAGAAGGGAGTGAATGAGCAGGAACAGAAGATTCTGCCTGGGGAAACAGGACTCTCCTCTGTGTTTCGCAGTGGGTAAGAGACTGCTCAGAGCCTTTCACTGTCAGAATTAAGTCACTGCTGTCACAGCAGCTTTCAGAGTCTACATCCAGGCTCTGTCTGCACCTTAATTGCAGGGCTTTCTCTTAAGACATGCCTGAAAATTCTTTTTTGTTGTTGTTGTTATATTTTTTTCCTCTATACATATACATGTGTTTATTTGGTTTCCACTTTTTGCCTTCACAAAATTAAAAAGGCTTGAAATTTAATAACAATAACAATGTTCAAGATAAGTACTATAAACAAAAACCTCGTAAAGAACAAATGAAGATAAATACATTCAGAAAAGAAATCAAATGATTGCTTCAATGAAATACTGAGCAATAATATTAATAGTAATAATGCAAAAAAAAGTAACATTCACATTGTCAGGTAAGAGTACGTCTATCATAGAATGCTTTGACTCTGAGGTTCAGTATGGAATCATCAGTTAACTTCTTATTTTTTTTCCCAAAGGTTCAAAAAATAGACAACTAATATTTATAAATAGAAAGTAAAAAATAATTTTTCTTTAGAGAAAAGTCTATAAAATCTTTATTACTGATTATATTATTCAGAACAATTGGTTTTATTCTAACTAACAATGCATATATTCACTAAATGGATGGTCTTCGTGGCTACTAGAGCTGGACATCTTCCATTCATGTGAGCAATGCCTCTTTCCTGGATACCAGGAATACATAGGAACTTCCTGTTACCTCGGGTATTTGTCTGGTGACTGCTAAACCACCCTATTGCCCGAGGAGGTAGATTTATACAAACCCCCCCCCCCCCAAATCCACTCCATTATCTATGGAAATGTATGTCCTTGGTTTTTGGAGTGGCAATTTTGATAAGATCAATTTTTAAAATAAGCTTACAAAATTGCTAAATAGAGGTCTTAGGTAGGTCTTAATGGCTAGATTTGTCAGTCTGTCTTTAATGGCTGTTTTTTTCTGTAGTTTTTTGGAGACACTCAAATCATATGGAGTTAATTCATTACACATTTGCCTGTGAGCACCAAGTACTGAAATACTAACTTATCACTAATTTGCCTAATGATTGGGGCATACCTCTGAAGGTGATTCAAATTCTGTTTCATGCTCCATTTAGTCATTGCCCAAAATGTACTACTAGCATTTCAGTGACCCAGAGGATAATGACAGAGCTAACATTACTCTAGAATCAATGAGTCCCACTTCCTCATTTCAGAACTGAGAACACTTAGGCCCAAAGAGACAGTTACTTGATCAAAGTTGCACAATAGCCTTTGGCAGAAATAAACTTAGAATCCTGGACTTTTGATTCACAAAGCCTACACTACACCTACTTTGTCAAATACATTTTTAAAAATTATACTCTTTGATTGTTCTTTATATCATATGTTTATCTTTAGAGCAGCTCTAAGTTCATGGCAAAATTGAGAGCAAGTACAGAGTTTCCACAGACCCACCCCTGCCCCTGCCCAAGTGCAGGAACCAGAGTGGTACAACCAATGAGCCCACACTGACACATCGTTGTCACCCAAAGTCCATAGTTTCTATTAGGCCTCATTCTCAGAGATGTACATTCTGTACATTTTGGGTTTAACAAAGGTATAATGACATATATCCACTGTTACAGTATCATGTAGATATTCACTGCCCTAAAAATCCTCTATGTTCTCTCTGCCTAGTCATTCCTCCCTTCCCTTTACCTCCTGGTATCCACCCATCTGCATAGTCTTGACTTTTCCAGAACATTATATACAGTCAGAATCACACAGTATGTAGCTTTTTCACATTGACTTCTTTCACTTAGTAATATGCATGTAAAGTTCTTCAAGTATTTTCATGGCTTCAAAGCTGATTTCTTTTAGAGCCAAATAATATCCATTGTCTAGCACTACCAAAATTCATCCCTTCATCTACTGAAAGACATCTTGGTTGCTTCCAGGATTTTGCAATTATGAATAAAACTACTATAAACGTCCTGTGTAGGTTTTCGTGTGAACATAAATTTTCAATTCATTTGTGTAGATACCAAAGAGTGTGATTGCTAGATCATGTAGTAAGTTAATGTTTAGTTCTGTAAGAAACTGCCAAGCTATTTTCTGAAGTGGCTGTACCATTTTCATTCCCACCATTAAAGAATGAGAGCACTGCTACTCCACATGCTCACCAGCAATTGTGTTATCAGTGATTGAGATATTGCCATTTCAATAGGAGTGTGGTGGTGTCTCGTTGTTGTTTTAATTTGCAATTCCCTAAAGACATATAATGTTGAATATTTTTTTCATATTCTTATTTGCCATTTATACATCTTCTTTGATGAGATATCTGTTCAGGATTTTTGTTCATTGTCATACTGTTGAGTTTAAGGGTTCTTTGTATATTTTGGATAATGATTTGTCTTTTGCAAATATTTTCTCCCAGTGTGTGGCTTTTCTTCTCACTCTCTCGACAGTGTCATTTGCAGAGCATGAGTTTTTAATCGTAATGAAGTCAGATTATTAATTATTTCTTTCATGAATTGCACCTTTGGTGTTGTATCTAAAACATCATCACCAAATTTAAGATTACCTAGATTTTTTGCTATGTTACCTTTTAGTTTTTTTTTATAGTTTTGTGTTTTATATTTAAGTCTATGATCCATTTCGAGTTAATTTTTGTGAAGAATATAAGGTCTTTGTCTAGATTTATTTTTTTGCATGTGGATGTTCAACTGTTCCAGCACCATTTGTGCTTTTCAGACCACCTTTTCCCATTTCATTGCCTTTGCTCCTTTGCCGAAGATCAATCCACTATATTTTGCAGGTCTACTTCTGAGCTTTCTATTCTGTTCCACTAATTTATTTGTCTATTCTTTCACAAATACCACACTGTCTTGCTTGCTATAACTTTACAGTAAACCTTGAAGTCAGTCCTCTGTTCGCTTTCAATATCACATTGGCTATTCTGAGTATTTGCCTCTCTCTTTAAACTTTAGAATCAGTTTGTTGGCATCTTCAAAATAACTTGTTAAGATTTTGATTGATATTGCATTGAATCTTTAGGTCAAATTAGGAAGAACTACTATTTTGATAGTATTGAGTCTTCCTATCCTTGAACATGGAATCTCTCTCCATGTATTTAGTTCTTTGATATCTTTCAAAAGAGGTTTGCAGTTTTCCTCATATTGATCTAGCTCATTTTTTGTTAGATTTATTCCTAAGTATGCCATTTTGGGGAGTACTAATATAAATGAGATGATGTTTTAAATTTCAAATTCTGCTTGTTCATTCTGAGTCTGTATAAAAATGATAGACTTTTGTACTTTAACTTTGCATTCTGCAACTTTTCTATGATCACTTATTAGTCCAGAAGATATATATTTTTGCCAATTCTTTCAGATTTTCTACATAGATAATTGTGTTATCCGTGAATGTGATAGTTCTAATTCTTCATTCCTAATCTGTATACCTTTAATTTCCTTTTCTTGCCTTATTGTATTAATTAGGACTTCCAGTATGATACTGAAAGGGAATGGTGAGAGGGAACATCCTTACCTTGTTCCTGATCTTAGTGAGAAAGCTTCTAGTTCCTAGTACGATGTTAGCTGTAGGGTTTTTGTACATGTTCTTTATCGAGTTGAGGAACATTTTTCTTCTATTCCTAGTTTACTGAGAGTTTTTTGTTGTTGTTTGTTTGTTTGTTTTTGTCTCCATAGAGTCTCACTTTGTTGCCCCTGTTGGAATGAAGTGGCATTGTTACAGGAAAACTGAATTAAAATAGACAGACACTTACACCAACAATGTAGAGGAAAGAACCTTTAATTGCCGAAAACTCAAGTGCCTCAAGACATGAAATGCTGAGTTCCAAGGAATAGTTTTTTTCCAAACTTTTATACCTTTTTTTCTTCAATTCAATATCAGCTACGTAGTTATGGCTACACAGTTATGGCTACCCAGAAACCAGGGTACTATTATTAGTTATGGAGTCTTTTTTTGTTTTTCAAGGTTATTTTAGCTCAGTGTAAAGTTTGTTCTTACAGTTGGAGGAGGAGTTCTTCTGCAGCAGTCTGCTGCTTTCTCAGGATCATTAAGAAGTATAAGATTTATTTCTCGGCATAATCATAGCTCACTGTAGCCTGAACTCTGTGCATATGTAATCTATCTGCCTCAGTCTCCTGAGTAGCTGGAACTATAGGCACATAGGTCTATATAGGCACCAGCTCACAGGTATGAGCCACTCCACCCAGCCTCCTGAGAATTTTTATCATAAATGGGTGTTGGGGTGAGGCACAGTGGCTCATGCCTGTAATCCTAGCATTCTGGGAAGCTGAGGCAGGTGGATCAACTAAGCTCAGAGCTCAGGAGTTTGAGAACAACCTAAGCAACAGTGAGACTCCATCTCTAAAAAAAAAAAAAATTTAGCGAGGTATTATACCAGGGGCCTATAGTCCCTGCTACTTGGGAGGCCTAAGGCAAAAGGAGCTTTTTCATCCAAGAGTTTGACATTGCTGTGAGCTATGACACTATAACACTCCACCAAGGGCAACAAAGTGAGACTCTGTCTCAAAATAAATAAATAAATAAATAGGTGTTGGATTTTGTTGAATGCTTTTTCTTCTATTGATAGGATTGTGTAATTTTCTTCTTTAGCAGGGGGGCAGGGAAAACGACAATCTTAGAAGGGGTCTTTGCATAGAGATCATTTTGATTTTTCTTCATTCCGTCATTTGCTTTGCCATATTGTGATCCCTGAAGATGTGTGAGTTCAGTGTGGGGCCTCCTTTGGTAAGATTCTCAGTTACCTTCTGCTAAAAAGCCATAACTTACCAGTCACCCTTTTTACCCTTATTTCTTCTTTCTTTACACTTTAGGAAATATCATTCCTTGATCCAGGATCAGGCTCGAGAATTGACCCATCTACGACAGAAGATGAGGATTGGGAAAGCAGTGTCTTCCCTTCTCATCCAGCATGTCAAAAACACAGTAAAGACCTTTGAGGAACTACTCCGCAGCCACAACATTGACCACTACATGGAACTGCACTTCCGTGAGCAGCTGGCCAAAGGAAGCCAGCTGGCAGAGAGTCTTGCCAGCAAATTCAGTACTGGTAAACTGGCCACAGAACTTAGGAAGCCTTTTGGTCCTTCTCAAGGTCCTAGCTCACACAAACCCACCACTGTCTGTGAAAGGAGTTCTGCTTTGTAATATCCACATTGGTACAATAGCACAGTCAGAGCAGGCTGGTGAGGCGCTCCGAGGAGAAACACCTGGGGTTGAGGAAGCCATGATGATTATCGGCACCTTCCACCCTGGCCATTTAGGGCAGGAGGCATCTATAGGGGTGATGGCATTTATTTTAAAATAATAGCAGAAAGAGAAAAGGAACGGGGCAGCTGGTTGTTGTAAAGGCCTTGAATAAGAAATCGTAAGACCCTAGCTCTAGCTGATATGTGTTCGTTACTTGCTCTGGATGGCTTTTGATTTGTTTACTCACCTAAAAAATTAGATCAAATAATACCTCCCCCTGAAGGTTACATGATTATTCTAAGTATCAAGTAAGTGATATTAATCAGTATACTTCAAAGAAATGACAATCATGCTGAATTGGCATGGTTTAGGCATAGTATATACAAACTTGTGGGAACATTAGTTATTTCAGGAGCCTTTTACGTAGAATTTTCTCTAGAGCAGTCGGTGGGCACATAGTAAGAGAAAGCTTCAGGCCATTGACTGTCTCCAGATGGGCAGAGGCAGGACAAGAGTGTCTATCATCTCCTCAGGGAGAAGAGTAAGTTCTGCATGAAAGCTGTTACATGACACATAACCACAGATCTGTTGTACCAGCCTTGTGCCATGACTTGGAGGCTCTGGCTGGAGTGATCTAGAGGGCAGCTGGATAAAAGTGCTGCAATCAGTAGGTAAAAAGACATATTTAGTTTTTTGCTGTGACTCATGGCAAAGCAAGAGGAGATGCTCTTTGTAGTGGGCTCAGAGAATCCTACCAGGCAGGCTCTCTAAAGACTCAACCCCAAATCTAGGATAATTCAGAGAATCCTGGACTCAAGTATCTGGTAGTCATGTCTCTTGATACCAGATAGAACCAATAGTTTGTTTGTAATCTAGGAAATGAGACTTGCTTAAATTTTGACTGTTCTTATTTGTATTTGGTTTGCAGATGACTTTACAAGTAAGAAGAATCAAGTGGGACAGGTGCCTCTGACCACCCTCAGGTGATTCCAGTTTTCCGGGGTCTATGAAAAATGTCATCTGGTAAAGGACCCAGAACCAAGGGCCAGAAGATCGAAGGAACAGGAGCTCATATACCCAGTGTTAAAAAAAAAAAAAAAAGTTGGCTCGGCGCCTGTGGCTCAAGCGGCTAAGGCACCAGCTACATACACTTGAGCTGGTGGGTTCAAATCCAGCCCAAGCTGCCAAACAACAATGACGGCTGCAACCAAAAAATAGCCAGGCGTTGTGGCAGGTGCCTGTAGTTCCAGCTACTTGGGAGGTGGAGGCAGGAGAATCACTTGAGCCCAGGATCTGGAGGTTGCTGTGAGCTGTGATGGCATGGCACTCTACCCAGGGCGATAGCTTGAGGCTCTATCTCAAAAAAAAAGAAAAGAAATAGTTTATTGTATTATTTTATTTATTCACCAAAGTATTATATCTTTAGTGACAAGGTAATCTCCTTTCCTCTTTCTAAAAAAACGTATTATTATTTTGGTTCCAATTCTCAATTCACCAATTTAGTAACATAAAGCCACTCTAACCTAACTATCCAGGTCTTAGGTATTTTTTGAACCCTCAGGGATCACTTCTGATTTCCCCTGTTCCCCTACCAGGATAGGATTATATCTGTTTTCTTCAAGGGTGACCCAGGGAGCTCTGGTTGATGCTAAATAGCTACAATTTTTTCTTGCCAACTAAGATTTTTGCCGTATTTCTATACTTAGAGAAGGAGATCTAGAAACTGCATGACATCTGGAAGGCTACATTGCCTTTGCTTTAGGAACTAGTTTTAAATGGGCTACTGCAAACAGTATTTAAGAGGTTATATTCAGTGAATTGAACTCTTATGGGCCTCTGGGTGTCTTATGAAGGAAGTCTGAGTCTTATTTAAAGCAACTGATGGGTCTTCTCTTTCCCTTAGGATGTTTCTGGCCAATGTGCTAGACAGCTGCTGTGCTCCCTGCTGCTCCCCCACTGCCTTTCACTCTCTCCCCTAAACAGGAATGAATTGTTTGGCTTCTTCTCTGAGGGAGTGATCTTCTTGCCCTCTCCTTGGCTTGGCTTGTGAGCTTCCAGGAGAAGCTGGAAGCTAGCTCCACTAGAGCTATGGCATTCAGGTGACATTTATTATTCCTTCTGTCTTTCTTATCCCACCAGTATCTTGAGGCAGATGCATAAGAAGGGCAAAGTGACAGAAGTCCCAGAGACCAAGCAGGGTGCCTGGTCCCAGATGTGGCCCCAGGTCCTCTCCAGCAGCCACACGCAGACTGCCACCCATTGCTCCCACAGCAACACTTCTGCACGGACTGCTGAGCAGGAAGCGCCTCATGCAGTGGCTGCAATTAGTGAGTACCCACACGCTTTGGTTTTGGGGAGCCATGGGGAAGCCTGTTTGAGGGCAAGCCCTATAGATCCATTGTGATGTCCTTGGTTGGGCACAGCTCTGGGACTGAATGCCAAGCAAAGACCCCAAGGGGTCAGGTGGCTTTTCTCCATTCCTAGTTTCCCATGTCATCAGTTACTAGACACAACATAATGGCACAACACAACTAGCACAAACATGATGTTGGACTTAGGGGGAAAGGGACATATGAGTTGGAAAAGAGAAGGGAGAAAAATACATTTTCATTACTGCAACACAGTCATGTTATCTCCAGGCCAGGGACATGAAGGTGGCTAACATTGTGTCCCTAGTCTTAGAATCCTCTGGGTGAGGATTCCAAGGTTCCTATTTTCTGTTCACCACTAAATATTCTTTATCATGTATGGATTTACAGATCCCATCCATTTCCAAATAATTCTTCTGTAATATCCTCTAAACTATCAATAATTGGGACATGTCATGAGGTTCAAGCTGACTCTTTCACCAACCCCAACGTGTGTGGCACCTACTTCAAACTCCCCTAAGAAGGCCCTTGGTAGCCTTGGTAGAGATGGGAGAAGATGATCAAGCCTTCATTTTCTTCTACTCAGTTTTCTCTTTAATTTCCCTCCTGAGAAAAGTGTTTGAAATTTCAAGCAACTATGAGTCAAATTCTAATGTGGGCAACACCAAGAAATCATCTTTTGTTCCTTCCTACCTATGTCTGATTATTTTTTTCTAAATTAACAATTTTAGGCAGTGAATGGGCCATAATGGGTTTTGACCTGGTACGATTCCTGCTCCCTAAGGAGCGAAACAGCAAAATGTTTCCCCTAGGATTAGAGCAGCCAGGAAAAAGCAGGAAACTGACATTTCCTGAATGCTCACATTATTGAGTGCTATACTTATGTTGCCTCATTTAATTGGCACAGTAATTCCCTCAAGCAAGGTGGTCATGCCCTGGTTTTATAACTGAGGACTCAGAAGCTCACCAAAGGCAAGGAACTTGCTGAAGACAACCCAGCTTGGGCTAACATTCACTTCAAATGTACCCGACTCCAAGCTCAGGCTCTATCCACTATACTCTGTAGCCTGAGCCATCAGGGACTACATGGAGAGGGTGCTTACCCCTTCTCAGCACCTCTTTCCTAGACTTTGCAAGCCAGTGTTTTTCCCATTCCGTTCTTTCTGTCCCATGTGCCCAACACAAAGGTCTGGCCTCTGCAAGCAGGACAAGACAGGGCCCAGAGGACATGGCCATGTTCTCATAGTGTCATTGAGCTGTAAGATGCCATGTAAGATCATCCATGTAAGAGTACTCCAGTTATTGTATGTATGGACAGGAGTCAGACAGTGTGAACTATATTTAAAAATTATTTTTGCAGCATGGTGAGCCATTCTAGGTTGGATCCAAATCACTACTTGCCTTACACAGACTCCCTCACAGTAGAGGTCCAGAGTAAGTTGAGGCAGGAGGACAGTTAACCACCAGGAATGGCAACAGTGCTGTCCAGATTCTCTGTACATTGTGTCTACCTCCTCCAGCCTCAGTATAGTTAATTCTTCTCCTATGAAGAATTAGCTGGAATGTTTCTGGTGAGAACTGAAACTTGGGTGAGTAGTTACCTGTTCACAGACCAGCAAAATGCTTCAGCCCTTACTCTCTTGACTCCTAAAATTAGCAGTGAGTCCTGCTATTAGAGGAAACCTTAGTTAAGCACATCCCTGGGGTAATTCTGAAATTGGGGGGAGGGTCATAAAAGGAGCTAGGAGAGGGGTCCTGGTACTTCTGCTGTGTGTGCACTGTGACCCTCAGATCCAACCACTACTTCTTGATGTCATGGTCTAGGATATGATAGTAACTTTGGGGTGAAACTTACAATCTTTGGGAAATAAATCTTAATCTGATATTCAGCAGTAGATTTAGGATTACTAGTCTACCATAGTCTTCATTCCCTGGATGACTTTATTAGTTTTCTAAGGCTTCCAGAACAAAGTACCACAAACTAGGTATCTTAAAACAACAGAAATTTATTCTGGAGGCTAGAAGTCTGAAATCAAGGTTAGCCAAGGGCCATGCTCTCTCTGAAGGCTCTAGGGAAAAATCCTTCCTTGCTTCTTCCTAGCTTCTGTGATTTCTGGGAGTATTCCTTAGCTTATAAACACATCACTCCAATCTCTGCCTCTGTCACATGGTCTTCTATCCTTTATGTCTCTTTATTTCTGTTTCCTCTCATAAAGACATCAGTTTATGTTGGATTTAGGGCCCACCCCAATCTAGTATCATCTCATCTCAACTAATTACATCTGCAAAGACTCCCCATTTACAAATAAGGTCACATTCTGAAGTTTCGGGTGGATGTGAATTTTTGGAGGATGCTATTCAGCCCGCTATAACTACCTTAAAAATACTTCCTTTATGACTTCCCTGTTTGTTTCTCATTCACATTCCTTTCTGGACAGATGTCAGCCCTGCTATTCCTGCTGATTCAACTGTATTGCCCAGCAATCATTCAGGACCCAGGTCTGCCCAGACCTTCTATCCTCTGCATGCTACCACCCAGCTGAGCAGGACACCAGAACATGGCAGCAGTGGCCTGAAGGAAGAGATGAGACCTCAAAAAATGAACGCATCTGGGGACCTATCCTCCTTCTCCTCTTTGTATCAGCCGAACTCCAAATCCTCTGGTAAAACACAAATGAGCAATTGGTGAAACAAAGCCCATTAACAAGAATGACACATTCTAGGGGGTGCCTGTGGCTCAGAGGAGTAGGGTGCTGGCCCCATATGCCAGAGGTGGTGGGTTCAAACCCAGTCCTGGCCACAAAAAAAAAAAAAAAAGAATGACATATTCCTTTCCTGGCCAGAGGATTTTTTATTCCTGTTAGAACCTGCCTCACAGAAGTGAGTGACAAGATGAGGGGCAATGTCCCATAGGTCTGCCAGAGAATGAGATTCTGGCTCAGTGCTGGCTTTTAACAAGTGTTTTTTTCCTAACCCTCTACCTGGAAACTCAGTCTGAGCAGGAGAAGAAGGGCATCCAGGGACACTCAGAGGTGCTCTAGAAGGAGAATGAGTGACCTCACATTCACACACACCTTTTTCTCCCTGCCACAACCTTCTTAGGCCTAGATGTAGACTATTCTAGAATACCACCTCAGACTTCCATGGGGAAGGGCTTCTTAGGTCAAGAGCTGCTGTGGGATGGAGAACTAGTTGCCATCCCCCCACATACACACATAATCTCTCTCTCCCTCTCTCTCACACACACTATGCATACAATAACAAGCTACCTGCCCTCTTAAACTGCTTTGGGGTTTGGAGCCAGGTATGCTGTGGCTAGGGCTACAGCTATGTAAAGGAGCAGCTGGAAGCAGCTTCTGGATCTCACTTAGTGTAACAATAAGACGTTTGAAATTCTCAGAGAAAAACTGGACCCTAACAAATTGTCCCAGCAGAACTCTATTCACGGCCTTTTTCTTCTCTGTGTGGATCTTTATCCTTCCTTGAAGATTGTTCCCTTCTCTCCTGTTCAACCTTCTGTTCCTGACACCACCCCAGGCTCTTCCATGTTCCCCTTCCTCAAAATTGGTCAAAGAAAAAACACTCAGTGTCACTCATTATTCACAGCTAGTTTAATCTCATATGCCTTTAGCTTGCTCCTTCTCTCCATGAGTAAGTGAATAGTAAGTGTTGTTCAGTCAGGGATCATCAGGTAAAAGAGGGATGAGGTGGGCAGACAGGCCTTCTGGGTTGTTATAAGTCAGACCTGGGAGGTAGACAACTTTCCGTTGCTAGGCCAGTCCTACCCAGACACAGTTTCTCACCCCAGAGGTTCCAGCCCAGTATCCATTCCCTTACATGTCCTCAGTCTCTGTCTGGGAGGAAGCCCTGCAAAGTTTCTTTCAAGAGGCCCTCTTGTAACTTAAGGCCCAGAAGCTCTTAAATAAAGTTGCCTGGTGCTGACTTAATGCCCAGGAGAGAGGAGAGGGTTGGCAGAAGGATAAAGATTGGCAGGGATCTTGCAGAGAGCTCCCAGGCAGGCCCCCCCACCTGTGCAGGCACAACCAGGCTTTCCCATCTCCTACCTCTCCCATGTCTTGCTGATGTGTAATAGGGGCTGACCTGCTGGAAAAGAATCTTGTTGAGATCCAGAAGCTGCGCCAGCGCCTAGAGGAGTCTGTCTGCATCAATGACCGCCTGCGGGAGAGGCTGGAGCACGTGCTCAGCAATGCTGACCAAGGAAAAAGTAGGAAAGGCTGAAATTTCTGTTTCTGTCCACATCTAGGCAGGCTCACAAAAGCATATAGGCTCTTGGGACAGAGGTGTATAGTTTTAAAGCACATTAGTATGCATTACTTTCACTTGTTCCTAATAATCAGTTCAGACAAGGAAGCAGGGAAGGTACTATTGTCCCCACTTTATAAAATAAGACACCAAGGTGGCTGGCCCCAGGCGGGGCTAGGTTCCGTTCTCAGGGCTGTCTGATGTGATGCTAGTCTTGTGACTCATACCTGCCGCTGTTCTTGGGCTGATGGCCTGACTGGCAAGTGGTAGCACCAAGATTTCTCTGGTACCCTCTTAAACAGAGGAAGGGCCATATCCCACCTTGTAGTACCACGGCCTTTCCCACTTCCAACTGCGTGTGAACCAGGAGGGGAAGAAATACCAGCTTATATTTGGCACAATCAGTGAAAGATCTCCCTGAGTCCCTCTAGAACTTCATTGCAGCTCTCTTTCTCCCCTTAGGTACTGCCCAGTCAGCCCCAGATGTCTCTTTCACAGCCTCTCGTTCACATACTCAGAGTCATCCTTCTGGCTCTGGCCAGGACATCCTGTGACATGACACCTGGCGTGTCTAGAAGAACGTACTCCAGAACTTTCCCAGCCCTAACCAACAACATTCTTGGGTGCAAACTTGTAGGCATCAGAATTATTCTTAAATGAATAGATCAAATTAATAAATTACTATTTAAAATTATTGTTTATATATATTTGTTGGCTACCTTATAAAGAGTAAAATTTGTGTAGGAAAGAATAAAACCCAGAATGGCCTAGAATTCATCAAAAATGTTCAAGGAGAAGTGAGTTTTCTGTATTTCAGAAGACTAGAATGAAAGGCCATGCTGGAGGAAGGTAAGAAATATTAATAGTGGACAAGAGGTATGAGGTAGGCAGGCAGGCCTTCTGGATTGTTATTGAAAATTTTGCTCTGTTGCCTACACTAGAGGACAATGCCATCATCATAGCTCAACCTGCCTAGTAACTGGAGAATTCTTTGACTCCTGTTACAGGCTTGCAAAGAACAGAAAACCTATTATCACCTAGTAGAATTAAATCTGAATGGTTTAAAATGAGAACAATTTACCAGACCTAGGTGAGCTCCATTCAGGAGAATGATAGAACCTGTCTCTCAGTGGGAATGACCAGTGAGAAGTCCTGTAGACTGGCCAGCACGATGGCTCAGTCCTGTATCCCAGCACTTTGGGAGGCCAAAGTGGGAGAAGTGCTTGTGACCAGGATTTTCAGACTAGCCTAAACAAAATAGCAAAAGCCCTGTCTCTACAAAAAATTGAAAAAAATTAGTCAGGTAGGGGCATGGGCCTGTGGTTCCAGCTATCAAGGAGATTGACCCAGGAGTTGGAGGTTGCACTGAGGTATGATGATGCCATTACCCTCTAGCCTAGGCAACAGAGCAAGATTGTGTCTCAAAAAACAAACAAACAAAAAATCAGTTTCCTTAAGCCTAGTAGATAGCAATTGTCAAAATCTCAAAATTATTAAAATATATTTTAATATATAAGTAGTTATATTTTTATCTTTGGAAAACTTAGACTAGTTTGATATTAATAAGACAGTGTGTCAGCATCTAGAAAAGATAGGCACTGATAGCTAAAATGGTTCACCAAAAGCAAGTTAAGTGACATTAAGTTAGGAGTCAAAGGAAGTGGCCAGAGGGTTAAGCCAAGGGTAAAAATCAGGCCCATGTTCTCTGCATTGGTCAGTGTATAACTCAGCTTAAAGAAGACTTCTGGATGCCAGCTTTTTTTTAAAGGCATGTATTTTAGCTAGAGTTTTCAGAGGATGATATAAGAATATTTTATAAAGAAAAGCTACCTGAGGAAAATATACTGTAATTGTACTGTAAATATACTGTAATAATACAGGATCATCAAATATTTGAATGGCTTCCATATGGAATTGAAATTAGACTTTGTCTATGAAGTTAGAGGACAGAATGAACACCAGTGAGTGCAAGTGACATGAACGCCTGGGGAGGACTTGATGAAGAGAGCAATTTCTACCAACTGGAATTGTCCCAATAACAAAAGCAGCATGCCTCATCATGGAGCAAGTGTTCAGGGGCAGAGTGGATGTCTCCTCAGGAGAAATGTCTTAGAGGGAATCTCTGAAAGGAAATCTTGCTGAACGAGGTACCTTAGGAACAATCCAACTATAGGTTTTCTATGATTTTTTAATCAATATTTATGCTTTGGTCTTTAAAAGACCAAATAGTTTTGTTGCATAGCTTTTGTGTTGCTTGTCTTCATTAGATGTTACCTTTTTCAGTAGGTTATCACAAAGGTGCCCACACCACCTCAACAGCTCCTGCATTGCCCACCAGCCTCCCACAAATATACCTCCCTGCATCTCCTGACACCTAGACACTACGCTCAGCTCCCAGGAGTTCAGACACCACTCTTATTTCACTGAACTCAGAGAAGTACAGGCCTTCCCAGGGGCCATTATGTGGCTATGAAGGGCTAGCTCCACCTCAGATACCTGCAATGGTCCTTTCCTCTACCTTTGCCTTGGATCTCAGTATGTGTGGTGGTGGGCTCACCCTGGGGCTGACAGCTCTGCACTACTGAGAACTTGCCCCCCCCACTTTATTCCCCCTTCATAACCCACAGTCAGCAGAGCACTCAGAGGAGATGGGATTCCTGGGGAGTCTCTGCTGTCCTCTCAACCTCAGCTTCAAGAGTTCAAGAGTAAAGAAAGGTAGAGTGACAGAAGCTTTCATAGAACTGTGAAGGAGAAGCAACAGAAAAATTTGTATTTCCTGAGGCATATCTAGATTTCAACTGTTACCCCCATTTTATGAGCTAGAAGTGACCAGGGCAAGACAGTGGTGCCCACATTTATAGACTCCAATATATTTGATTATGGGATATAGTGCCAGTTCCTGCCAGAGGGGTTATGTAGTAGAAATGTGTTCTATATCATGTTCCTAAAAGAATAACAAATTCTTTTGGCCCTGGGTGGCGCCTGTGGCCTGGTAGGTAGGGCACCCGCTCCATATACTGAGGGTGGCAGGTTCAAACCCAGCCCCAGCCAAACTGCAACAAAATAATAGCTGGGCATTGTGATGGGTGCCTGTAGTACCAGCTACTTGGGAGGCTGAGGCAAGAGAATTGCCTAAACCCAGAAGTTGAAGGTTGCTGTGAGCTGTGCTGCCACAGCACTCAAACGAGGGCGGTAAAGTGAGACTGTCTCTACACACACACAAAAAAATTGGCCCCACAGATTTAAATAAAATTGTCATCCAGAAGTATTCCTAAATCCGAGTGATGCCATGACTATTTAGAACATCTGGGCCTAATTTTTACCCTTGGCTCAACCCTCTGGGCACTTTCTTTGACCTTCTAATTTAATGTCTCTTAACTTATTCTCGGTAAGCAGATGTACTTGTCCCCACAATCCACACTAGGTTCTGGGTTTGCCACCACTTACTGCTTTTTGGGTTTTGCCTTGGACAAATAATTTAGGCTCTCAGGTGTTTAAGCTAGGCTCAAATTCCTTATCTCTAAGACCAAGATAATAAAAAATCTACCTCATGATTGTTGGGAGTGTTAACTGAATAAGATAATTTATACAGTGCCAAGCAACATAAGAATATGAATAATGCCTTCCTCTCCACATGGTTGAGGAGGCTTGGGCAGCAGGTGCTGAATAATGCTGGGAGGACTTCTTTCTTAGTGACACCAATTTGGAATCAGACACAACTGGGGAACAAGTGGAGATGCTGCAAAAGCAAGTCCATAAGAAAGAGAGGAGACCAAAATTGAGTAAGACCGAAGAGGCAGCAGAAGAGGAGAAACTATTCCTCCAAAGCTAAATAAGTTAAAAAGAAAGCAGGTCCTTCTGAAGCTGACACGAAATCTCCTAAAGCCAAAAAGGCAAAAAAGAAAGAGGAGCCATCTCCAGATGACATTGCTTCACCTAAAAGCAAGTGTGAAAAAGAAAAAGGAGGGTGGTGCCTATGGCTCAAAAGGGTAGGGTGCCAGCCCCATATGCCAGAGTTAGCGGGTTCAAACCCAGCCCTGGCCAAAAAAAAAAAGAAAAAGGAGCCCTTGGAGAAGAAAGTTGTTTCTCCTAAAATCAAAAACGTAAGAAGTGAGAAGTTTTCTGAAGAAGCAGGTGCTCCAAAGCCTCAGAGCATGAGGAAGTGAATGGAGAAACAGGAGACAAGAGCCTTGAACTGAAGAATGGATTCTCTCATCCCAAACCTGCCCTATCTCCACTGAAACTGCCAGTGAAGAAAGTGCAGTGAGATAGAGCAAGAAATACCTGTGGAACAAAAAAAGGGCAATTTCTCTCATTTTCCCATATCTGACTATTAAGCTTCTCAAAGGCCGAAGGGTGACCTTCCTATTTCCCATACAAACAAAGACCTTCCCTCATGTCTACCTTGGGAAGGACTTAATTGCACAGGCGTGGACAGAACTGGGAAAACATTGGCCATCCCTTTGATTTCAAAACCTCAGGGAGAACTGCAAGACCGAAAGGCAGCTGGTTCCCCTCAGGTACTAGTCCTTGTACCTACAAGAGAGTTAGCAAATCAAGTAAGCAAAGTCTTTAGTGACATCACAAAGAAGCTGGCAGTGGCTTGTTTTTATGGTGGAACTCCCTATGGAGGTCAGATTGAATGC
>CAUYQV010149947.1:0-11273 GCA_963574575.1 Galagoides demidoff | reverse complement strand
GTGGTCCCAGCTACTTGGGAGGCTGAGGCAGGAGACTCGCTTGAGCCCAGGAGTTGGAGGTTGCTATGAGCTGTGATGCCATGGCACTCTACCCAGGGGGATAGCTTGAGGCTCCGTCTCAAAAAAAAAAAAAAAAGAATCAATAGATCTCTTTTTGGTAATGTGGAAAGATGTTCATCGATAAGTTATAAAAAAAAATCTATATTCAATACAATATCTATAGAATATTTCTATTTTTATATAATGTAAAGACAGATTAAAGTCCTTTTGGGGGGGAATGTTCCCTTTTTACTCTATATACTTCTAGAAATGTTTGATTTTAACAAATATGTGAGGATGTGTTAACCAAGAACATTTTTATGAAGGAGTTTTCTGTACTAGTAAGAGAGGAGAAGGAACTTGGTTATAGGAGAGAATTATTCCATTCATATAAGAGGTATTGGTTAGGTTCTTTTTTTTTTTTTTTTTTTTTTTTTTGTAGATGGAGAGCCTCACCTTATTCCCCTTGGTAGAATGCCATGGTATCACAGCTTACAGCAACCTTTAGCTCTTGGGTTTAGGCAGTTCTCTTGTCTAAGTAGCTGGGACTATAGACACCTGCCACAATGCCTGGCTATTTTTTTGTTGCAGTTTGGCTGGGGCCGGGTTTGAACCCACCACCCTTGGTACATGGAGCCAGCGCCCTGCTCATTGAGCCACAGGCGCCTCTCAGGTTTTTGAGTCAGAAATGAGGACTGTAATGACAGAAAGGGGTTATAATGGAAATTGAGGTCATTGATGGAAGGTTTTTTTGTTTGATGGATTGTTTTTGAGACATCATCTCACTCTGGTGCCCAGGCTAGAGTGCTGTGGCATCAGCTTAGCTCATAGCAACCTCAGACCCCTGGGTTTAGACAATCCTCCTGCTTCAACCTCCCCAGTAGCTGGGACTACAGGCACCAGCCACAACACCCAGCTAATTTTTGTTTTCATTGCTTTCTTTCTTTTTTTTTTTTTTTTTTGGCTGGGGCTGGGTTTGAACCTACTACCTCTGGCATATGGGGCCGACGCCCTACCCTTTTGAGTCACAGGCACCGCCCTTTTTTCATTTCTTTTGTTTTTAGTAGAGATGGGGTCTCACTCTTGCTCAGGCTGGTCTTGAACTCCTGAGCTCAAGGAATCCTCCCACCTCAGCCACCCAAAGTACATAGGCTCAAGACCCGTTCCAGGCCTTCATGGAGGTTTTAAAGGCAGAAATAGAGAACCTGAATTTGATTTGAAAAGTGATTTGTAAAATGGAGATGATTAATAGTTGTTGTGAGGACTAAAGTATTGCACGTAAATTGTGTAGAACAGTTATTGGCATGTAGTAAGTGCTCAGTGTTAGCTATTCATTTTGAATGAAAAATACATTATCTTTTGCAAGCCTGTGGTTCAAAAGGGTAGGGTGTGGTGATGATTCCACTGACCCCATTGAGAGATCATGTAGTTTGTGTTTTTTTTCTGGTAATTTTGATGGTTGACCCAATCACTTCTGTTATTTTTATTTTTATTTTTTTTGAGACAGAGCCTCAAGCTGTCACCCTGGGTAGAGTGCTGTGGCATCACAGCTCACAGCAACCTCCAACTCCTGGGCTCGAGCGAGTCTCCTGCCTCTGCCTCCCAAGTAGCTGGGACTACAGGCACCTGCCACAATGCCTGGCGATTTTTTGGTTGCAGCTATTATTGTTGTTTGGTGGGCCCAGGCTGGATTCAAATGCGCCAGCTCAGGTGTATGAGGCTGGTGCCTTAGCAGCTTGAGCTACAGGTGCTGAGCCATCACTTCTGTTATTTACTGTTGTATCTTCCTGCTTGATACTTGATAGTATTAAAATCTGAAATATTGAAGTATTACAATTCTAGAGCCTTATGGGTATATGGTATTCTACAAGCTATTAGTTTTCTGTACCAGTATTATCATATATACTAATTAACATATGAAATTTGTGGCACTTCATCAAGAAACATTAAAAAGAGAGAGAAGAGGTAATTTTTTTAGAAAATGTTATTTGCTATGCCCAGGGGATGTGGAATAGACGTGTTGCTTTGCACTGAACGTGTTAATCAGTTTTTGTTAGCAGTGTGGCATAATGAGCATATTAGCTACAACACCTACATTGGCAGCCAGCAATCTGCTTGTGAATCTTTTAGAAAACAGAATCTGGTGAGAAGTGTTCCTGAGCAGTTGAAATATCTTTGAGGTGGGGCTAAGGGGAGGAATGACATAGAACAAATAAAGTTGAACACATTTTTGCTCCGAAGAGTAATTGTTTCACCACTGAAAGCCACAAGAAAAGGTGTTTGACCTGAGGATTGAGATGGGGAGATGTAATTTATGTAGGGCTTTAGAGTTCTTTTTGTATTTTTGACTTGTCATTTAAATTTGTCATTTAAAGAACTTCAAGGTGTGTTTCTTTTTGATGAAAAAAAGTTTGTGGAGTATTTTAAGGATGATGAGTTTCTCACTTTGTAGTACGTACATTCTAATGTAAATTATTTTTCCTTTCTACTTCCAGTTGAAACATGTCTTTTTGAGATATAAAAAAATTAGGAGAAATAACAAGAAAAGTTTCTATATAAGCAGAGTTTTTGGTAAGAAGTGTCCAATAAGTTTTTATTCAATGAGTTAGCATCTGCTTATTATTCTGAATTTGGACTTTATATTCTCTTGATTGGACCCAGTCTCGCATTGGTGTATACAAAGCCCTTCTGTTTAGCCCTCCCTCTCGTGTGCATTTTCCTACTCTACTCCACAGGTACCCTCTCTAATGTATTTGGTATATGTCTTCGATTCTATATGCATATTTGTAAAATATTTAGTGATTTTTTTGATATATTTAATTACAAAATAGTTCATCATGCCTCACTGTTTTAGCATTTGACTATAGAAAAATGCTGTAAAATGCTGCAGTTCTTACTCTGCTTAAGACCATGGCATTATGTTTTAAGATCTATTTATGTTGGGTGTAGATCTAGCTAATTGCTCCTAACTGTGGTATGGTATTCTGCAGTGTGCATTCATTCCCATGGTGATGGGCACCTAGGCTACCACAAACAATGCTACCAGTAACAGTCTTGCACATCTCCATTGTGGATGTGTTTGATAATTTCTTTAGGACAACAGATCCAGGGAGTAACATTATGGCATAAGTACTATCAGGCTGCTACATGATTATATCAGTTTATATCCCACAAGCACTGGGTTCCTCCCCGACACTTGCTATTGTCTACATTTCTAATTTTTGCCATTTAGTATTTCTCTTTTCTTTTCTTTCTTTCTTTCTTTCTTTTTTTTTTTTTGTGAGACAGAGCCTTAAGCTGTCACCTTGGGCAGAGTACCATGGCATCACAGCTCACAAGAGGCGATTATCTTGCCTCAGCCTCCCAAGTAGATGAGACTACAGGCACCTGCCCCAGCACCCAGCTATTTTTTGGTTGTAGTTGTCATTGTTGTTTTGGCAGGCCCCGGCTGGATTTGAACCCACCAGCTCTGGTGTATGTGGCTGGCGTCTTAGCCACTTGAGCTACAGGTGCCAAGCCACCATTTAGGATTTCTAATACTAGTAAGTTTAAGCGTTTCTTTATATCCTAGTTAGCTGTTTTCCTTTGTGAATTGCATTTTCATATCCTTTAATTCCTCAGTTTTTCTTGTTGATTTATAAAACTTCTTTCATATGTGTGTATATCTAAAATTTCTTTTTTTTTCTTTTAGCAGTTTTTAATGAAAGTTGTATGTAACGTTATTCCTGCATCTTCTTAGTTGTTTCTTCCTGTGCTTGCCTTTTTCTTTTCATACTTGGCAAGATTTGGCTTTCTGTTCAAGGTTGTTTTTTTTTTGTTTTTTTTTTTTTGTGGTCTTTTTCCAGTTTAAGCCGAGTAATAACCATCTTGCTGGGGTGAATGCCCACATGGACAGTTGTGTCATTAGCCTTTTTCCTGCTCAATGTAGATGAGATATTTCTTCCTGTAGACTTGGACTACTTTGCCAATCTGCTGCTAACTGTTATAGTGTCCCTGAATCACCTGAACTTGGATGGGCATAGACCAAACATGGTACTTCTGTCTCAGCTCTTTGGAAAGACGGGAAGACATAATCTTCTGGAAATGTGCATTGAAATGTCTTTTGCAGTTTTTTCTTCAGTCAGAAGTCACAAAGGGATTGAACTTCATTTTTGCTGCTGCCTCTTGGCCCCTCTAGTTTGTTTTGGACCATACAAATATCATCTTCTGAGGTATCATCTATTAGTTTTGTTTGTGGTGTTCTTTTTTTTTTGAGACAGAGTCTCACTGTTGTCTGGGCTAGAGTGCCATGACATCAGCTTAGCTCACAGCAACCTCAAATTCCTGAGCTCAGGGTATCCTCCTGCCTCCGTTTCCCAAGTAGCTGGGACTATAGGTGCTACCACAGCATCTGGTTAATTAGTAGAGATAGTGTCCAGCTCTTTTTTTTCTTTTTTTTTTGTAGAGACTAACTTTATCGCCCTTGGTAGAGTGCTGTGGCATCACACAGCTCACAGCAACCTTCAACTCCTGGGCTTAAGCGATTCTCTTGCCTCAGCCTCCTGAGTAGCTAAGACTATAGGTGTCCACCACAACGCCCGGCTATTTTTTTGTTGCACTTTGGCCAGGGCCAGGCTTGAACCCGCCACCCTCAGTATATGGGGCCAGTGTCCTACTCATTGAGCCACAGGTGCCACCCCGAGTCCAGCTCTTGCTCAGTCTATGATTGAACTCTTAAGCTGAAGGGATCCTCCCACTTTGGCCTCCCAGAGTATGAGGGTTATAGGCAGGAGCCACCATGCCCAACCGCTGAAGCCCTTTTTAATCCTGACTACCATACAGGCATTTAGAAAAGAAAATGTCTAATGTAGGGCTTGACTGAGGCTCTGGATTTCTTAAATATCTTTGTATTCACAATTTTTTTTTTAATCTAAGAAGGCTAAAAAAGGGTGGTGCCTGTGGCTCAGTGAGTAGGGCGTTGGCCCCATATAACAAGGGTGGTGGGTTCGAACCCAGCCCCGGCCTAAGTGCAACAAAAAAATAGCTGGTCGTTGTGGCGGGCTTCTGTGGTCCCAGCTACTCGGGAGGCTGAGGCAAGAGAATCACCTAAGCCCAAGAGCTGGAGGTTGCTGTGAGCTGTGACTGCATAGCACTCTACTGAGGGCAACAAAATGAGACTCTGTCTCTAAAAAAAAGAAAAAAAATGAAGGCTAAAAAAAAATTGAAGTATTTTGGTCTAATACAAAAACTTGTGTGTGGAGAGTTAATAAGATAATTTGCAGGAGGTGGCACCTGTGGCTCAGTGAGTAGAGCACCAGCTCCATACACTGAGAGTGGTGGGTTTAAACCCATCCCCGGCCAAACTGCAACCAAAAAAAAAAAATAGCCAGGCATTGTGGCAGTGCCTGTAGTCCCAACTACTTGGGAGGCTGAGGCAAGAGAATCGCCTAAGCCCAGGAGTTGGAGGTTGCTGTGAGCTGTGTGATGCCACAGCATTCTACCGAGGGCGATAAAATGAGACTGTCTCTACAAAAAAAAAAAAAAGATTATAATTTGCAGTGGTAACTACCACATGAAATTTTTATTATTATTATTTTTTGAGACAGAATCTCACTTTGCCACCCTTGGTAGATTACCATGGTGTCACAGCCACATGAAGTTTTTAATTGAAAAGAGATACTTTAGGGTGGCACCTGTGGCTCAAGGAGTAGGGCGCCGGCCCCATATGCCAAGGATGGCGGGTTCAAGCCTAGCCCTGGCCAAAAACTGCAACAACAACAACAACTACAAAAATATAAAATAAAAAAAGAAAGAGATACTTTAGAAGCAAGGTGCAGTAGTGTCTGTAGTACTAGCTACTTGGGAAGCTGAGCAGGATTGCTTTAGCCGAGGTCTTCAAGGCCAGCCTGGGCAACATAGCAACACCTTATTTCTTTAAAAAAAAAAAAAAAAAAGAAGAGTGTGGCGCTGTGGCTCAGTGAGTAGGGCACCAGCCCCATATACTGAGAGTAGCAGGTTTGAACCCACCCCCAGCCAAATTGCAACAAAAAATAGCTGGGCGTTGTGGCAGGTGCCTGTAATCCCAGCTACTTGGGGGTGCTGAGGCAAGAGAATCGCCTAAGCCCAAGAGCTGGAGGTTACTGTGAGCTGTGATACTACAGCACTCTACTGAGGGCGACCGAGTAAGACTCTGTCTCTAAGAAAAAAAGAAAAAGAAAGAAAGAAAAAAGGTAAGTACTTAAATGTTAGAAATCATGTTACCTAAGAAGTAAAATTTAAGGTAAACTTAAAAATGGGCTCCTCTATCAGTGATTCATTCAACCAGCAGTATATATTATATTGGCTCGGTGCCTGTGGCTCAAGTGGCTAAGGCGCCAGCCACATACACCTGAGCTGGCGGGTTCAAATCCAGCTCGGGCCCGCCAAACAACAATGATGGCTACAACCCAAAAATAGCTGGGTGTTGTGGTGGGCACCTGTAATCCCAGCTACTTGGGAGGCAGAGGCAGGAGACTCGCTTGAGCCCAGGAGTTGAAGGTTACTGTGAGCTGTGATGCCACAGCACTCTACCCAGGGGGACAGCTTGAGGCTCTGTCTCAAAGAAAAAATATATAAAATATTTAAATATTATATAAAAAATATATAAAATATTAGTAGATTCTTTGTGCCATATATTATACTTTGTCAGCAGGACACAGTGATAGATAGGAAACAATTCCTGCCCCCAGGAAGCCTGCAGTCTAGGATGTCCTTCTATGTATACTGTGTAACACAGCTATAAGCCTATTTCTGTTTAATGGCAGAGAAATATTTTAATGGCTTATAAGAGATCAATCCATTTGGCAAGTGAACAGCACTGTTATCATCTAAATTATTCTGAACCATAGTCAAAGTGTTTAAATATAATTCTAGCACACTTTTTGTTTCATAGAAATTAATAAATCTGTTGTGTAGTTTCTGTGCAGAGGCCCTGAATTTGAACTTACACCATTATTAAGAGCTGTCAATGGGTAAAACCCATAGTAGTGTAATAATTTTGAATCTTAGGACAGTGAAGTCAGAAAATATTGAACCTTTTGTTCAATATTTTTTGCTGTCTGTGTTGTGCACTAAAATGTGAAGAAACTAGTATGTGGTTGTTATTATTTATTCTGGGTTATATGTACAAAATTTTAGAATTTTCAATTTGAGTGGGTAAGGAGATCACATGGTTCATCAGTAACAGACCAAAACCCAGGCTTCCTGATACCTAGCATAGTTCTCCTCCTACCAGGCTATGCTGAGCTTCCCAATGTAGCAGTCAGAAGAGTTTTTTTTTCTTTTTTTTTTTTTTTTTTCAGTTTTTGGCTGGGGCTGGGTTTGAACCTGCCACCTCTGGTATATGAGGCCAGCACCCTACTCCTTTGAGCTGCAGGCGCCGCCCAGTCAGGAGAGATTTAATTGTAATAGCTGATTGTGGTCTCCCTAAAATCTTCTATAAGGTTTTCTTATTAAGCTGTGGATGTCTGTAAAATTTTTCTTTATTTAGTTGTGTGAGTTTCCTCTGCCTTTGTATCTTCTGAGGCTTTTAGCCTGTTCTGTTTTGTTTTATTTTGTTTGAGACAGAGTCCCACCCTATGCCCTGGGCAGAGTGCAATGGCATCATAGCTCACTGCAGCCTCAGACTTGGAATGTGGGCATCCTGATGCCTCAGCCTCTGGAAGCCTCTGGGATTATAGGCACTTGCTATGGCACATGGTTGGGTTTTTTATTTTTTTATTTGTAGGAGTCTCACTATTACTCAGACAAGTCTCAAACTCATGAGCTCAAGCAATTCTCCCACCTCAGCCTCCCACAGTGCTGGTATAACAGGCATGAGTAATTTTGATTACATGAATGACAATTTATTATTAAAAATGATCGTTCATGACATCAACTTAAAAATGTGTTGTAGTGCGGCACCTGTAGCTCAGTGGGTAGGGCACCGGCCACATACACCAAGGTTGGCAGGTTTGAATCTGGCCTGGGCCAGCTGAAACAAGAATGTCAAGTGCAACAACAAAAATAGCTGGGTGCTGTGGCAGGCGCCTGTAATCCCAGATACTTGGGAGGCTGAGGCAAGAGAATCACTTAAGCCCAAGAGTCTGAGGTTGCTGTGAACTGAGATGCCGTGGCACTCTACCCAGGGCAACAGCTTGAGACTCTGTCTCAAAAAAAAAAAAAAAAGTTGTACTTGTTCTACCCAAATTTAGAGAAAACATCTAACTCAGGTTTTGAGCCACTGGTTCATTGGAGGTGACAATGAGGATATGCTTCCATTCCAGACAATCAGCATTAGATTATCCTAGTTTATCCCACTTGCCTTGCCTACTGTCAGGGCTGTCTGGAGGTACCTAGGGGAAATGTGTGGAAGCATTGTGAAAACTACATGAAGTGATGTAACAATATTTTTTGCTCTTATTCATACATAAATTTTCTAATTGTATACTTGAGACTTTTTATTATAAGGCAGATTTTTATGTGAGCTTATAGATTGGGATAGGCCAAATATGTGACTAGGTCATAGAAAACACTTAAATCCAGCAAGGCCTGGCTGATAGTAAAATTCTGGAGTGGCTAGGTGGTGGGAGTAAGCCTAGTGTGTTACTGTCTCATGATATAAATGAAAGTAGTAGGTGGACTTGAAAATTTTGTCATGTTTAATCTCTAGACTCTTTATTCTTTTCTCATTATTCATGGAGTACCTAGTAAGGATTAGGCACTTTTTTAGACACCAGAGATGTTCATGATAGGTAAAACAAAATGCTATTGCTGTCCTCCAGCAGTTTATAGGAGAAATCATTTACAGACAAGATATAACATAGGATAATACATGTTTGTGTTTTGGAATGTACCACATGACTCAGCTTGCTTAAAAAGGTATAATCTTAATTACATTTATTTTCTGATTGAAATTTTTTAATATTTTCTTGGTCAACTACTTTTTTTTGAATCAGAGACTCACTCTATTGCCTGGGTAGAATGCTATGGCATCACAGCTCACAGCAACCTCTAACTCTTGGGCTTAAGCTATTCTCTTGCCTCAGCCTCCCAAGTAGCTGGGACTACAGGTGCCCGCCACAATGTCTGGCAAGCTTAGTTAACTTTTTAAACCTTAAAAAATGTTAGATTCTGTGCTTTTTGCTTGGTTGTTAAATAAAAGTTAAAAATGAAAAAATAGAGGACAGGCATGCTGGCTCACACCCGTAATCCTAGCCAGCACTTTGGGAGGTGGAGCAGGGAGAACTACATGAAACCAGGAATTTGAGGCTACAGTGAGCTGTGATGGTGCCACTACCTACAGCCAGGTACCAGAGTAGGAGCCTATCTCACAAAAAGAAAGGAAAAAAGGAAGAAATATTAGAAAATATGTGTACCATATTAAAATATTTTGAGATATGCAAATATATTTTAAAACATGTAAGCTATATTTTAAAAATATATAAATTATATATTAGTATGTATTTTCAAGATAGCAGATCTGTTCTACTTCGTAAGGCATCTGAACATGCCCTACTTGAGTACATTAATATTAGAGAACTCTCAAAGAAAGGGCATTGCTGTTATCATCTTGACATTCATTCTTTTTTTTTTTTTTTTTGACACAGAGTCTTACTATGTCACCCTGGGTAGTGCCATGGCATCACAGCTCACAGCAACCTCAAACTCTTGCCTCAGTCTCCCAAGTAGCTGGGACTACTGGCACCCACTGCAACCCCTGGCTACTTTCTGGTTGTAATTATCATTGTTGTTTGGCAGGCTCTGGCTGGATTCGAACCCGCCAGCTCTGGTGTATGTGCCCTAGCTGCTGAGTTACAGGTGCTGAGCCTTGAGATTCATTCTTGGTGCTAGTATTTAAGAGCAGGGACTTAGATTTTGTTAGTTGCGGAACTTATTTGTGCTGCAGTGTCCTCGCTTGTAAAATGAGAATAAAAATACCTCATAGTTGTGAGGATTGAATGAGTTAATATATACAATAGTGCTTAGATGAGTGTCTGGCAGATGTTAAAGGCTATATAATTGCTATGGAAAACAGTATCAAGATTCCTGAAAGAAATAAGTGTAGATCCAAGTGTTGTTTGACCCAACAGTCTCACTACTGGGCATCTACCCAAAGGAAAAGAAGTCATTTTATCAGAAAGATACCTGCACTCAAATGTTTATTATGGCACAATTCAGTCACAAAGATGGGGGATCAACCTAAGTGCCTGATCATTTTGTGAGTGGATTAAGAAAGTGTGGCATATGTATACCATGGAGTACTACTCAGCCATAAAAATAAGTGAAATAATGTCATTTGCAGCAACTTGTATGGACCCGGAGACCATTATTCTAAGTGAAGTACCACATATATTCTCCAATAATATGGAACTAATTAATGGGCACACATGGGCACAAAGAGATGTTAAAGATCATTGGAAATCAAGAAGTGGGGAGGGGAGAGTAGGGGAAGGATAAAGTTCATTGTTCCTATTGGGTATAATGAACACTATTTGGATGATGGGTACACTAAAAGCCCCAACTTAAGCATCATAAAGGGTATCCATATAACAAAAGCATGTGTAGGCTCAGTGCCTGTAGCTCAGCGGCTAGGGTGCCAGCCACATACACTAGAGCGGGTGGGTTTGAATCCAACCCAGGCCTGCCAAACAACAATGACAACTACAACAACAAAAAAAAATAGCTGAACATTGTGGCGGGTGCCTCCTTGTAGTCCTAGCTACTTGGGAGTCTGAAGCAAGAGAATCATTTAAACCCAACAGTTTGAGGTTGCTGTGAGCTGTGACGCCACGGCACTCTACCAAGGGTGATGGCTTGAGACTGTCTCAAAAATAAAACAGGGCAAAAAAGCATTTGTACACCCTTGATATTTTGAAGTTTAAAAATGTTTAAAGGCTATCTTCGTGTAAATAGCTATCTATCATCATCATGTTATTTGGCAGAATAAGGATAAGTGTGTAAGATTTTAAGAATAGATTTTCTCCTTTTCAAGCCCTGAAAAATTGCTCTAAGCTAGAGGTAGAAAGATACCAGAAGGAAATGAAACCTTTGTTGGTCATCAGCTATGCGCCAGGCAGTATACTAGTGTTTTACCTTCAGAGCTATGAAGTAGATTAGAAAACAGACCCTGAGAAGTTAAGTAAGGTCTCATACTAATAAATGGACACCATGGTGGTAACTCCTCTCTGTAACTCCATCCTGTACTCTTGCTTTGCATGACACCAGACAGCCAAGAG
>CAUYQV010149945.1:0-22018 GCA_963574575.1 Galagoides demidoff | reverse complement strand
CTGCAACCAAAAAATGGCCAGGCGTTGTGGCGGGCACCTGTGGTCCCAGCTACTTGGGAGGCGGAGGCAGGAGACTCGCTTGAGCCCAGGAGTTGGAGGTTGCTATGAGCTGTGATGCCATGGCACTCTACCCAGGGGGATATCTTGAGGCTCCGTCTCAAAAAAAAAAAAAAAAAAAAAAATGGACATATCCTATGTGGTAGATAAGGCACCATAAATAAAGTATTACCAGGTACTCCACTTTAAATGCCAGTCACATTACAAACTTGGGCTCTTTTATTTATAAAGTTGTACCACACAAATGTGGTGGATGTGGTATTATAAACAACCCACTTGTAGACCACAATTCTAAGTTGTTTTTGGTGCTCAGGGCTCTTACCCCAGCACTTAGAACTTGTAAAACTGAAATGGCAACTTCGAATCTCTCCACGGTAATAAGACAAGAGTTCAATGTCACTATTCGAGCATTTGGAGCCTTCAATTAGAAGTCAACAGCCTGGGCTCTGTTGTATTCCAAAACCACTACATCCTGGAAGCCCTGACAGCCCAACAGGGTGGAGCCTGTGTGATTAGTGACCAAAAAAACAGAAAAAAAAAAAAAATCTGTTTTATATAAACCACTCAGGGTAAGTAGAGACCCATCTACACCTCTTAAAAAACTAAAGCAATATTTTTAAGATGAATAAAGTGAAACCATTCTTTTGGTTGTGATCTATTCCTAGGAATGGGAGATTGGTTTAATGGGATGTTGGATGTTGGCAAAGGGGCTTATATCTGTTCTTTTTAATTATTTATTTTCATTCTAAACTATTCTGTTGTCTTCCTTTTCAGATTTCTTGTTACCTGACTACTAACCCAATCTCTCTCTACAGTCACTATTAGGTAGAGATAAGGAGGAAGGGAAACAGATGCTTTGTCTGGGGGTGGCCATTGACAGGCAGATGCCCCAGGGAGATGTTTTATCTGCTGAGGTAATCATGTTGGCTAGGAAGGGCTCCCAGAAAGGAGCAGATTGCATGTCAAGGAGTCCCCAGGGACAGACAAGATGTTTGGTCTATAATAGAGGGTCTCCAAAAACTGACTGATCAAAAGTACAGCAAAACAATAAAATGGAGATATCAAGGCCACAGAAGAGGGTCTTTGAAGTGTGTGTATGGTTGAGGTAACAGTGTCCCTAAACTACTGCCCTTGTTAACATGGTAAAAATCACGCCCACCAGTGCCATGACAGTTTACAAATACCATGTCAATCCCTGGAAATTGCCTAACAAAGATGGAAAAGGGGAGGGTCCCAATTTCAGGAATTCTCAACTTCTTTTCAAGAATAAACATGACTATTTTACCCCCACTTAATATGAAATTAGTGAATCAGCATAAAAGGAGAAATTGTTAAACTCAGGGCTCTTCCACTTAAGGAGACTGCCCCATTCCTTCTCTGGAATGTACTAGGCTTTCATAAACTTTGGCACTTTTCCTGCTGCTATCTGCTTGCTCTGCTCATTTACTCTGTTGACTCAGAACCAGTAACCATGTATTGGTACTGGGAACAAAGAACCTGGGAATGCAGGGACCTGACTCTTGGTCCCACCACCTAATACCACATACTCAGTCAGCTTTTGATCTGCAAAACTTCCAGAGAAGTTCCACGCAGAGGGAAAGAAGGAGCTGAGCAAATTTCAGCCTAAAACATGACTCCTTGGTATAAAGAAAATTTTGAATTAAATTCCCAAAGAGATCAACAGGCCTTAGAAAAAGGGAAGGGACTTTCCCCTTTCTTCATAAAAATATAGACCTCTCAAAAGAACAATTAACTTCTCTTCCCTGTTATTTCAATATATTACAGGAAAGAAGCCTGAGAATATAACCCAATCTTGCCCATATCAATTTTAAATATAATACCTTACCCTCACATTGAATTAATTTGCAAAGAGAATCATGTGTAGGTCAGTCTCTTTTCCCACACACGTTCATTCTTCCAAGTATCTATTCATCTTCCTTCATAACCATTTATTGCCTCCTGAATAGAATTGCCTATCTTCTTCATATCCCCATCCCCTCTAAAACGAAGGTATATAAATTGCTGGACTCCTTTGGAATGCTGAGGAATCACTCTGTGCATGGTAAATACACTCTTTCTCCTTTAATACACTTTATTGTGGGCTGATCTTTTAGCAAAGCTTTTGGGGCAAAGGGGAAGTTCCCCTCACCTTATCATCAATAATCAATAAATCAACATCATCAATAAATATACTTGAATGAGAGATTTGCAAAATAAAATTACTAAAGCCATCTACAATATAAATGCCATGGATTGTTCTGCAATCTCCTTAGTTTCTTCTAATTTCTTTTAACTGAAGTTCTCTTACTGTGACATAGACATACTTGAAAGGTTATTTCCTTGACGATTTGAATCACAGCTCTCTTACCATATTTCTGTCCCATGGCTGAGTCTGGCACTCATTATGCACATCTTCCTTCCTCACCACTGCTGAAGGTTTCCTCTTAGGGATCTTGAATGAGGCTTGTTTTTCCCCTCTCCTTTACACCAAGTTTATTTATTATAACTATAATGACTGTGTATAGCCAAAACTAAACTGGAAGCAATGTTCTGGCTTTTTGTTAATTGTATAATTAGCTTTTGAAAAATTGTTTGAGACATGATGCTTCTTGTAACTCCAAAATATTCAGGTTCTTAACAACTAAGATAAGGAAGTTAATCTTTTATTTTATACTAGTTTATTATATGTTCGTCTCAGCCCATCTTTTCCTGTTTCTTGTGCTTTTCCATATTAAGCATCTCCCCCTTATTTTAGCTTGTTCACATCATCGTGATCCTTTAAGACACAGCTGAGTCGTGTCTCACTCTCTTTTAATTAGACTTTCCTTCTGATATTTTCTCCCCAAAGCAAGACTGTATCTGGCTCATTTGTATGTATCCTTACAAGTCTGTAGCATAGAGTTTTACACATTATAAATGTTCTGTAAACATTTGTTGACATGGAGTAAATTAAAGCTGGATTTATATAAAATTTTCTAAAGATGAATTTCCAATTGGAAATAAATTATTTAGCATCCATAATACAATATACCCTTCAAAGAGAGAGCAATCGGAGAAATCAGTTCTCCAACAGAAAAAGTTTTATTTATTCATTTTTTTTCTAACATCTTTGGCTGAATGACTCATCTTGGTCTTCAATAAAAAGGCCAGTGGAATTTAATCATTATACTCCCACCAACTCCCAAAGTTATCTACCAACCAGTCTTCAGCTCTATCATTTATTGCCAATTCAAGGGGACATTATAAGAATAGTAAAAATGTAAATCTGTTTTCCCATGTGAGTTTGATAAATTATTTACTTAATGTACTCTTTTTCTAGACAATAATTTCTTAGTGTTCATAATATTTAAAAAATTAACCTTGATTATATACTATCATTTGAGGCCTCTCGTGATTTGTTATGTCTATTGTTAGAATTCAGGTGAAACTTAATAGGAGGATTTATTTTTCTAACTTAATGAAGTTTATTTTATTTTAAATGATTTCTCAAAGACATAATTTTAACTCATGGGATCGCTAGGCAATTCACTTTTCCATGAGTAATTTCTAAATTGATTTTTAAAATTTATTATATGCATAAAAATGGTTTGAAACTTTATGATAAATTTAATACATGCCAAAATTATACTCTAGTGAGAACAGATATGTCTGCTCTGTAGCTGTAGTGGCAGTTCATTTTGAATCCTTATGAATTCACACTAACAATATCAGCTTCTACTGCAATTTCATAAAATAAGTATGAAAAACTTACAATATCATAATATTAAACATGAAGACAGAATCCAGTAAAATGTTACTTCTATAAACAAGTAGAAAGTAAAATATTTTATTATTGGTATTCATGGCCCATATAAAAACATTGGAGTTGCTGTGCTCCTGCTAATCTACTTAATAGACTGGGTAACTGTAGACTTACTATGACCTCTGCTCTTTCCTATGATTGTACAGAAAATTGCTAATCTTGTAGTATGGGCACCTTAGGTCTACACAAGTGTAATATTTAGTCTCCACCAGGTGGCCCACGTGTGGTGACTTGATACGAATGGAGGTGACAATGCTGTGGGCTCCTGGGTCACTCCATGAAAAGACAAGGAGAGAACAGAGTCTGTGAACAATACAGGTGGAGATCTAGTTTGGTCTCTAATCCCAACTTCATCTTGATTTTGGAAACAGATGACTTTCATTTATATTAAATAAAACTTCTATCAAAGAAGTATCAACCACAGAGACTGGTACCCAGAATGGAAACATAACATTTCAGTTCACAACAGTAGTTATTGAAACAGACAAGACTAACAATGTTGAGAAAATAGATTGTTTTGACAAACGACAAACATTTTCTGGTACCTTATTAGGCTGCTCTCTCACGGAGAAAGGCCAGTTAAATATCACCATCTAATGCCTTGAAGTTTCAAAATTTAGTTTCTACATTTTGTTTTAGAATCATTTAGTTACTGGAAATAACAGCCCTCCCAAACAGATACCACATCATTGGCTAGAATCTTAATTTTGCAAAAAATTGTTAAACAAAAATTAAAGTTAACATTTTTTCCTTTGCTTATACTAGATAAAACAACTATAATTGATTTGTATTAAAATAAATGATTGAGTAATACTTGTGTCAATATTTTTAAGCTCAACTGAGTTTTTTGCTTTTTGATGCTTTGTCTTTTTTTAACATCAAATATGTGAAACTAGGAGTGAATGACCCACATCCTCAACATCTTAAAAAAAGAAAAAAAATCAAATGCTTAATTGTGTATTTACTTTATATGCTCTATATTTTACATATTTTTAATGATTCTTGTGAGCTAAAAATGAAATAAATTAGAGATTAAAATCAAAATATAAACAAACATTTTTATATATACAGTCATTGTATGCAATTTCAAAAGTAAGTCAGTGGTGAGTTTTTCATATGTAAATTTGATTCAATATATCATTATTTACCATACAAGTAATGAATTGTATTAACTTTCATATGTTTTATTTAGATGACATAAATTGAAAAAAAGTCCCAAGTGAAGTTTGTAAAGGTACTATTATGTATGATAAATATCTTTCTATTGTTTTCATAAAATTGAGGAAATAAGTTTTTAAAGATCCTTCAAGTCAAACATCTGCCCTTAGAAAAACAGTGTACTGCTTCATTTCAGACCAATGAAAGCAAAAATCTTCTCAATTGAATAGATGTTGCTCTCTGTAATACCAGTTGTTTTATAGTCAATGTTTAAGGAAATACTAAATGTTTCATAAAGTTATCTCATTCCATATTTACTGCATACTCCACCGAGTTCTACATGGCAAAAGTGATGCTTAAAGAAATCACATACTTCATTCAAAGAACAAAGTTAGAATAAATCTGATGACTAGGCTGGTTAGTCTAAAATCATCAGTTTTACCTATCTGAGCTATATTTGTTTCTATTTTCTTGTGTAATTCCTCAATGTTATAATGATTAAAAAATAATACAAAATACAGAAAAAAATTCTATTAATTGGAGAAAAATATCTAGTAACTGGATTCTGGCATTCTTTCACAACTAAACAAACAAAACCCGTAAAAACCATTTATCTTGAAACATGATGGATTCTTTTCTGAATCAGAGCAGAAAGCATGTCTCTTGTTGTCACCTACTGCAGGCATCACATGACTTAGTATATTGCAGACATTTATATGTATTTGTTTAATAATTGACCAGTTATGTATCAATATAAAGATGATATATATTTATCATACTTAAATTTATGTAAGAGAGAAAGGGTAGAGAAAGAGAGAGAATATACATGCGGGAGCGAGGGAACAAAATGGGAGGCACAATAATAACCATAGGGGTTATTTGCAAGTTGTTGAAAGATAAGATTTCAAGGAATTAATTTTATTTATTCACTCACTAAATTATTATTATATATTTGTAGTTTCTAATGTTGTATTAGGCAGAAAAGATTAATTGGTTAACAAGATAAAGAAGACTTTTCTCTCAAGAAGATTAGAATCCAGGAGGAAGAAAGAGAAAGTGAACAGTAGTTACTATTAAACGTGATCAGTGGTGGAAAGGGGGAGATGTGGGATTCTAACAGGATATGAATAAAATGGAGCCAAACTAGTCTATTTTTTTTTTTTTTTTTTTTGGTCATTGTTTAGCAGGCCCGGGCCAGGTTTGAACCCATCAGCTCTGGTGCACGTGACTGGAGCCCTAACCACTGAGTGATGGGCACCAAGCCCAAAATAGTCTATTTTGAAAAATTGACAAGTCTTTCCAGAAAGAGTAACACTGAAGATTAAATATAAACATTGAGAAGGGTGAAATTATGAACAATCTAGCAAAAAAACAAAGAAGGACGCATTAAAGACTCATCTGATTGTTTCAATTTCTTATACTACAATTGAAACATTTCCTTTTTTGGGTGGGTCTGTGGTAGCTTCTATGCAATATTTAGTTAATTCAGAAGTCAATGTTAGATTCAGAGGACTTGAAAAAAATTAATTGTGATTAATTTTCAGACTCGTTACCATATTTCCCCCCATTCTTTCTACACAAACATACACAATAATTCTAACCTCTTTTGCACTCTGAATTAACTGTACAACATATGTTTCATCATATGAATTATTTGGGGAGGAAATTCTTTGTTTTAAAGGGCTGAGATAATTTCACCCCAAAATATGATTCTTTGACGTAAAGAGAATTTTAAATTAAAGGCCTTAGACATCAACAGGCCCATAGATGGGGCTGTCCCGTTAGCTGCATAACCAGATAGACCCATCAAAAGAAAAATAGACTTCCCTTCCCCTTCCTGTTATCTCACCAGGTTGCAGAAAAGAAAATCAAGAATGCAACCAGACCTAGCCCATTTCATTATAAACATAACACCTGCCTCTCAAGGTTAATTTAATTTGCAAAGGGAATCATTTCCAAGTCAATTTCTTTCCTCCTTCATTTATCCTCCCTAGCAACCATTATTGCACTTAAACTGAATTATGTTTGTTCTTCATCTCCCCCTTCCCTCTAAAAGGAGAGTATGAAAATATCGGGTTCCACTGAAATATTGGGTAATCACTCTGTGATTCACCGCAAGAACATGGTAAATAATCTTCTTTGTCCTATAAATCTGCCGTAATTGCGAGTTGATCTTTCCGTTCGTTAACTTTCAACAAAAGGGAAGTTCCCCTTTGCCCCCTCTGTTTGCCTTGGTGGCATGATCTTCAAAGCCACTTTATTCTTCTGAAAGCCACATTGAGGAGCATCTGGGCCCGACCAGCGAGGACACAGCAATGTAACCTACCAGTCGGACTTCTAGTTTTCCTCTCTGCGCTCTGATTGAGCAAATAGTAAAACTTATTATCCTTTCCAAATCGAATATTACTTAGAGAACAGTTTTCCTGTGAGTGACTAGTTTTGGCAATGTGACTTTGGCATACGTTGGGTTTATGTTTCAGTATTCTGTAGTAAGAATATTCTTATTGTCTGATTCCCTCTCTGCTCAGAAATAGCCTTTATGTTGCTCTTGTTGTTGCTTTCTTTTGTCATTGTCCTTCTGTGTTGTTTTGTCTTATAGAGAGTTACTGTAAGGTAGAAATTGGGCTCAGTATCTCACTAAAGCCCACTGTTCAAGCTGACTTTTGGAGAAGGGGTTGTGTATCTTGGAGTAGGTTGTGAAGGATATTGAGTTTTGGCATTGGCAAGTCTGCCCAAGGGGCCTTTGGAATCTCAACTACATTGTCTTACAGAAAATCCACCATTTATGAGAAACAACTCAAAGGCCAAGTAGTTAATAGGGAAGATTTTATATATATAGGAATTTTATATTTTATATATATAGGAAGATTTTATATATAGGAGCCATTGGTTGTTGAAATTTTTTCATATTGCCTATTGCAGTTTTAATCCTTATTGCACTAATATAGTGTATGTCCTCACAATGTGCTTTTATTCATGTCATCCAAATGAAGAATGGTGATTAAAAACAGACAGTACCTTACCTCTATTTACATCTGCTATGGTATTTAGTCTACAAGTTTGTTATGTAATTCAATTTTGGCAATATTTGAAAATAGCAAAATTTAAAAACCATTCTCTTCAGAATATTTTTCAACAAAATGACATGAGGAAATAAGTTAAAAATGTTAGACAAAAGATATGTTACACATATATCTGTTCATTACATAAACACACTCAGACAAGGAGATGAAAGGAAGCAGACTGATCCACTCCAGGCAGTAGATATTTCATGCCACGATGACTTATGACAAACTTTCTAAAAGAGATGTCTAAACTTCATACCCCCCAGTTCTGATGTATTCACCTTCGCAAATTCTTATAATGCTCATCATTCTTATTTCTAAAAACTTACCTAGTCAATATTCTAATAAAACATAGAAAAATGGGAAAGTAAATAAGTAAGTGTAGTCAGTTCAGATAGCAGAACTCTAGTAGCAGAAAAGCTTAATGGTTGTTAGAGTTCACTGGTTTTTCTTTCTTTCTAATTTTTTTTATTTTACTTATTTTATTTTTTTTGAGACAGAGTCTCAAGCTGTCACCCTGGGTAAAGTGCCATAGTGCTCACAGCAACCTCCAACTCAGGTTCAAGTCATCCTCTTGCCTCAGTTTTTCTATTTTTAGTAAAGATGGGGGTATCACTTTTGCTCAGGGTGGTCCTAAACTTGTGAGCTCAAATATCCACCCATCTTGGCCTCCCAGAGTGCTAGGATTACAGGCGTGAGCCACTGTGCCCAGCCAAGAGCTTACTCTTAAAATTTGATTCCTGGAGAATTCAACAGACTTCTAGCATTTCCAAGAGAACTCTCTTTTGAGACATTTTCAAGCAAATTGCCACCTGTTTGTCTTATATCTACTGAGGAACTTCCATAATCCTTTTTAGCAGGGAGGAGGAAGTCATTTAGAACTCACAGCTGCCAAGTGACAGTGACAGAACATGACCAAGTACCTCTGATTGGCCTGGGGCTGCACACCCACACAGCCCATAGGAATACTTCCAACATTTCTCACACTCCATCATTGGGAAAATAATTATCATGGCATCATTTTATCAGGGAACAAAACCAAAACCAAAAATGTAATATGAAAATGTGACAATAAATTCTACTATAACGCTTATTCTCTTAGCTGTATGCAAATGGCAGACCTTTCACTTGAATCATGGTTATAGGCACCACCAAGAACCAACACCCACCCCGGCACATCCTTCCCATAAAAAGAAATTTATAACTTGTGAGGCAGGTATCAAAAATACCAAGTTTGTCCAACTCAAATGTTAAAGTATGTTTATTTTTGCTTTGCCTATATACTTTAAATCCACAAGAAGAATGACCAACATTAATTAACACAAACCACTGCTTCTACCTTTCCTAAAGGAAATGTATAACTAATCTCAGATAAAAATCAAAAAAGTGTTCCTTTAAGTGATGAAACAACGCAGATCGTTGTGCATTTCAACTGAAATGATGGTTTCTATTTCTCCCCAATCATAACATTCCTAGGGAAATAATGAATGGTGATGGAAAAAAATCAATAAATAAGTGATGTAGGTAGGAGTAGTCAGGATGTATTTCTATGTAGTTTGTCAATCCATCTTATATAGACCAACGGGGATAACCTGAGACATTTTATTAACGTTTCCATCAATAATGATTATAGGCACCTTAATAAACAATAAAGATTTTGAAAAATCTAATTTTCCAGTTCCATTTCATTTAATTTACCAGTATAATTGAATTATAACATGTTAATTTAAGTCTCCCTTTATAATCTGCCTTATTTGTTCAAAATTAACATTTTCTTAAAGCTGTTAAGGAGTATTATGAACAAATCACACACCCATATACTTGGTTGAGCAATTCCTTACACCAAACTGATAAACAAAAAAACTAATTAAAAATAATGTTATATCTTAGACTTTGTATTAAGATTTACCGAAAACGATTTGTTGCAAAAAAAAATCTGGGATAAAATTAGAAAAATACTTTATGTATGCCTCAGCAAAATTAATGTGTAAATAGTAGTCAATATTCTTGGAATATTTGCTGTAAGAGCATGGCAAAAATAATAAAAATGCCTTCTACATCACCATATTTCTGTTAAAATAACATTGAGAAAAACATGGGTGACAAACTATATTAGTTTTTATCATAAAACATAAACTTGAATGTATCCTCAAATCAAATTACATAGTAATCAGAAAGAAACTAATTTAGGCAAAAGTATAATTGATCTCATACTGCATTGACCCTACCCTACCTGCCACACTCAAAAAAGCAGCAAAATCCAGTGCTAGCCAAGATCTGGGGAAATACCACTTTCACGTATCACTGGTAGGAATGTACCTCTTTGCCATCCTTGCAAAAGGCAAGGTATTAAATTTAATAGTGACTTGGTAATACTTTTTTAATAATGCATTAAAAAATTAAATTATTTGTAATCTTATATAAGATTAAAGCCCTCTTGTGATGTTCAAACAAAAATAACACTGAAAAGAATAATTAATTTGAGAATTCATTAAATGAATTTTGCTGCATCTATGTCATAGTATTATACAGTCATTAAAAGGACATAAAAAAATCAATATTCATTGATTTTAAAAATGCCATGATAAACTAATTAATTCAGAATACATATATTTAGTTCCAGGCAATAGAGCATATCAAGGGTGAAATAGCCAAAGGCATATTTGCCTTTTGAAATATATTCTAGTGTAATTTAAGCATGAAAGCATGCAGTAGAATATTTTATAAATATGTATTTGTTGAAATATAATTAAAAATTTAGATGTGAAAATAGTTATATCTATATGCTTAAAGAAGAAAAAATGTAAACAACATATGGTGAATTTAACAAATTACTATTTTGACAGAAAGAAGGAGGAAATAGAGATAGATAAAGAACATGTAAGTGTTCTCTTTGCATATTGTTTATGTGTCTGTTTTCTTGATTTAGAGGACAATGTACATTTGTAATTTAGTAAGATATATTTAGCACAAGATGTCTTTAACAATTCCTTGTAAGGATTTTTGTCACGTTGAAACAAAAAGTATAATCTTTCAATATATTGTTCAAAAATTATTCTCTGAAATAACTCAGTGATATCTTCATGTATATTATCATCATAAGAACAATTCTTTTTCATTCAGCGGCAGGCTAAAGTTTCTGTGCTAAATTATTTAAGATTCTCTCTAATATATAGGCCACATCAGAATAGACAATGAAGTCACTTGCACAATAACACAAAAAGATTTTCCAGTTATAATTATACATTAACTTATGTAACCAGAGTCATGTCAGCATTAATTTTTGGTCACTCTGTGCCCTTTTTGTATCAAGTTTTCTTTAAATATACATTTTGCTCTCCCTGTTCTATCCTCTAGATTAACTACTTCTTGACATCCGCCATCCTGTTTTAACTATCTGTATATTCTTTCAAAATTGCAAGAGATGTTTGACAAATAGTTGTAGCTGTAATGACATTTATTTAATTTAATTGGTGAGCTACTAGAGTCAGTTAGAATTAAAAATATGGAATTTTTGATTATTTTTAAGGTAGGAAATTGTGGTTAATTATTGAATTGTAGATCTTGATATATTTTCCTTTTACTTCATTTTTACCTTCAGTTCTTTTTAGTAATATAAATCACTATGAAGAAAGATATGAAAATAGCATAACCATAGAAAATATGTGGAAAAATAAGAATTTTATACATATGGAAGATATTTGGAAAAATGTTAAAGGGGAAATCAAGAAACACGATTTACCTCTAAGATACATACAAAATATTGAATCAATTGTGTTGATTGTTTTTCATTTTTATTATAGCTGTTGAATAATAGTGTATGTAATCCATCTAATGGACACCCATTTGTTGACCAAAGGAAATAAAGAATGTCTGAAGAAATATTTTTGATATCTATTGGCCTATCCTCCCAGTTGGGCAAGTTTTTTGCAAATGGAGTATTATTTTTCAGCTTAAGTTCTTAATATTTCAAGAATAATAATGTAAAATACAAAACTGAGTAGAGACAAGCTTCATGCCCTAGTTATATAGAATTTCAAGATGTGAATGCTTTAGAGGAGAATAAAAATATTTAAGAAAAAGACTACCGCAAAGCAAAGGTTACATTTATAAGCTTTCCAATCAAATAAATTAAAGAAGATGGCAAAGAAAAATCCTGCAGAAAGCCAAGCAACTACATATGATATTAACATGAGCTATTAAAGGCCTTTTCAACACAACTCTAGTTGAAGCTAGTAAATATATCCAATCCAGGAGAGTAAGAGAAATGAGTAAGGAAGAAAGCAAAGCAATTTCCACTTTGGGAATGAAACCAAGAGGACAAAATATATTATTCCAATCAAAATGTTAGGAAGAAAAAAGTGAATGATCATTTCACAGCTCCAAAAAAAGTTGTTTTTGGAAGAGAGTTTAAATTGTGATCACAAAGATAAGCCTTGCATCAATTTCTAGAGGTTACTTACATTTGTATTTCTTCTGGGAGAATAACTCAATTTCCAGTGACATCATGTTCTCATACAACAATTAATATAAAATTTTATTTTACTGTTGCACTAAGGCACCTTTGGATATGTGGGGGAAGATTATCATTATCACAATGCCCACAAGGTAAGAGAGAAGGCTTTGGCTACTGTTTTGAGTCTAGGACCACGCACCAAGACCACTAAATGCCCCACAGTGAGGATACTGCAAGTGCAATTACTGAACTACCTCCTTCAAATGCCAGTAGTCCTTGTGAAAAGAAATGCAAGGCTCGATGACTCTTTAACTCCTGAAAAGAACTCGGATTCCAAGATTCTAAAATTCTGAGGCATTGTTTTAAAAAAGGAAAACTTGGAGCTTGATATTTTTCAGCTAAAATGCTGAGATATACGGGGTGGCCATAAAGTTGACCATTTAAATTGTACGTGAACTTTATGGCCACCCTGTATATAATTGTTAGCAATTTAGGATTGTATACCTTAGAAGAAATTTAGCTTGAAAGAGAGTAAAACTATGATTTTATTGCACATATGACACTTACATGCAAAGATTTTACTCTTTGAAGAAATATTGCCTTATAGTATGACAGTAATCACAAAAACTATGATATTTACCAGAGGAAAATAGAATTTCATCAGCTTGTAGTAAGTATGTTATTCTCTTACTGCAGAGAAAAGAGAGTTTATGTGACTTATCCAATAACATACAATAATAATACCTAATATATTTTCTAATATAATGCAGTTTTTACCTCAGTAATAAATCTTATAAGATTTACATGTATTACAATTAAAAATCCAATTAAAAAAATTAATTCAAATAGTGCTTTAGTAAAATGACAAACAATGTGAGAAAAATCCTTCTAAGTTGCCAGCTAATACATAAGAAGACTATGTTGGATAGCAAACGCAAAAAACAACTACAAATCGCCCTTGTTTGTGATTTTTTTTTTATTTATGGCCAGCTATTTTTTTTATTAAATCATAACTGTGTACAATGATGCATTTATGTGGTTCAGTGTACTGATCTGATATACAATGTGAAATGCTTACATAGAACTGATTAACACATCCATGACCTCTCTTACTTATTGCCTATCTTACTTAATTGTTGTGTTTACTTACAACTTACCTACAACAAATAAGAGAGACAATTATACTCTTTTCTTAATAGTTTTGAAATGTACCATTGCAATTATAATTGTTAATACAATTATACTCTTTTCTCAATAATTTTGAAATGTACCATTGTATCATACACATTAGGTGAGTTTCCCAAATACCCTCCCCTCTCCCACCTTCCCCCTCCCCTCCCCTGTCTCTCCTCTCCCACTCTACTTTCTGAACTATTAGTTCTGGTTTGCCATTCATATGAATGTGCAGGTGATTATATGTTGATTTCACAGTAGTATTGAGTACATTGGATACTTTTTTTCCATTCTTGAGATACTTTACTAAAAAGAGTATGTTCCAGCTCCACACAAGTAAACATAAAAGATGTGAAGTCTCCATCTTTTTATTGCTGCATAGTATTCCATGGTGTACACATACCAAAATTTGTTAATCCATTCATAGGTCGATGAGCAGTAGGGCTGTTTCCATGTTTCAGCAATTATGAATTGGACTGCAATAATCATTCTGGTTCAAATGTCTTTGTTGTAAAATGATCTTTGAAAATCTGGGTAAATATCTAGTAGAGGAATTATAGGATTGAATGGCAGATCTACTTTTAGTTCCTTGAATATTTTTTCAACTTGTTTCCCAAAAGGTCGTATTAGCTTGCATTCCCACCAGCAGTGTAGAAGTATTCCCTTCTTTCTACATCCATGCCATCATCTGCAGTTTTGGTATTTTGTGATGTGGCCCAATCTTCCTGGAGTTAGATGATATCTCAAAGTGGTTTTGATTTGCATTTTTCTGTTGATTAAAGATGATGAGCATTTTTTCATGTGTTTGTAGGCCATGCGCCTGTCTTCATCGGAGAAGTTTCTGTTCAAGTCTCTTGCCCACATTGAAATGGGGTTCTTTGTTCTTCTCTTATTGATTAGTTTAAATTCCTTGTGGCTTTGAGCTATCAGACCTTTGTCAGAAGCATAACCTGCAAAAATCTTCCCTTCTGAAGTTTGTCCATATGCTTTACTTACTGTGCTCTTGGTTCTGCAAAATAGTTTTAATTTGATCAGATCCCAGGAATGGATTTTTGCTGTTGCTTCAATTGCCTGGGGAATCCTCCTCATAAAATATTGTCCCAGACTGATATCTTCTGTAGATGGCCTGTATCAGATTAAGAAATGTCCCTTTTATGCCTATTTTCTTATGGGTTCTGATCATGAAAGGATGCTGGATATTATCAGAAGCTTTTTCTGCATCAATTGAGAGAATCATATGGTCTTTATTTTTTATTTTATTGATGTGATGTATTATATTTATAGATTTGTGTATGTTGAACCAACCCTGTAACCCTGGAATAAAACCAACTTGATCATGATATACAATTTTTTGATGTGTTGTTGAATTCTGTTTGCTAAGATCTTATTGAATATTTTTGCATCACTATTCGTTAATGACATTGGTCTATAATTTTCTTGTTGAATCCTTTCTTGGTTTGGGAATCAGGGTGATATTTGCTTCATAGAATGTGTTGAGAAGTATTCCATCTTTTTCTGTGCTTTGGAAAGTGTTGTATATTGTAGATACTAGTTCCTCTTGAAAGGTTCGATATAATTCAGATGTGAAGCCATCTGGTACTGGACTTTTCTTTTTGGGGAGATTTTGTATTATTGATGCTATTTCAATGATTGAGATAAGTCTATTCAAGATTTCTAATTCTTTATGGTTGAGTCTAGGAAGGTGGCATGCTTCCAGGTATTGGTCTATTTCCTTCAGATTTTCATATTTCTTGGAATAAAGATTTTTATAGTAATCATTGAGGATTTTTTGAATTTCTGAGGTATCTATTGGTATTTCTCTTTTATCATTTCTGATAGACAATATTAGAGGTTTTGATAATTTGTGTCTTCATTATCATTTTGTTCCAAAATTTGGTGATTTCCTTCTTTGACCCAGCTATCATTCAGCCTATGATTATTTAGTATCTATGACTTTGTATGAGTATGAAGATTCCTGTTGCTATTGAGTTGAACTTTTATTCCATGGTGGCCCAAGAAGATACAAGAAATAATTTCTATTCTTTTAAATTTCTGAAGTTAGACTGTGTTCTAGGGTATGATCAATTTTGGAGGATGATCTATGCACTGATGAGAAGAATGTATATTCACTTTTATTAGGATGAAATGTTCTGAAGAGGTCTGTTAAGTCCATTTGTTCTAGGTTGAAGTTTAAGTCTCGTATTTCTTTGTTTAGTTCTTCTTGGAGGATCTATCCAAAACTGTCAAAGGGGTATTAAAATCTCCAACTATTATGGTGTAATAAGTTGTTCATATCCATTAGGGTTTGCTTTATAAATTGAGGAACATTCTGGTAGGGTACATAAATGTTAATTATCAAAATCTCTTCACATTGAGTGTTTCCCTAGACAATTACGTGTGACTATCCTTATCTTTCTTTATCTGTGTTGGTTTAAAGCCAATTGTATCTGCAAATAAAATTGCAACTCCTGCTGTTTTCTGTTTTCAATTTGCCTGTATTATAGATGTCCATCCCTTCACCCTGAGTCTATTTTTATCTTTCAAGTACAATGAGATTCTTGTGTGCAACAGATATCTGCTCTGAGCTTATGTATCCAGTCAGCCAACCTGTGCCTCTTTAGAGGACAATTTAAACCATACACATTAATTGAGAGAAGTGATAAGCCTGGCAGTGTTTGGAGTATCAAGTTTTTCCAAAGTCCAGTGGACATTTTTAAACCTTTCAGCACTGAGGACGTTGAATTTTGTTCAAAAATTTCTGAGTGAGTTTAATTTGGTGGTAAAGCACTGTGCTGGTCATTGTGGAGAATGGGTCTGAGAATATCCTGTAGAGTGGGTTTAGTTATGGCAAATTTCCTCAACATGTGTATGTCATTAAAGTATTTGATTCCTCTATCACAAATGAAACCCAGTTTAGCTGGATATAGGATCCTGGGATGAAAGTTGTTTTGCTTTATGAGATAGAAGGTCAATGACCATCCTCTTCTCACTTGAAACATTTTGGCTGAGAGATCTGCCGTCGTTCTGATATTTTTCCCTTTGTAGGTAATGCTATTCTTACATCTGTCTGCTTACAGAATTTTCTCCTTCATCTTAACTTTGGCAATGTTAATCACAAAGTATCTAGGAGATGCTTTATTTGGATTGAGTCTTGCTAGGGTTCTGAAACTGTCTACCATCTGAATTTCTGTATCTCGTACAATACTTGGGAAATTCTCCTCAGTAATCTCTTGGAGTAGAGCATCTGTACCTTTAGGACTATCTTCTTCTCCTTCAGAAATTTTTACAAGATGAATGTTTGATCTTTTGGAGTGATCTCACAGCTCTCTCCAAGAATGATTATATTTTGCTCTCCATTTGTCTGCCTCTTTGAGCATTTGGGAACATTCAAAAGCTTTGTCTTCAAATTCAGAGATCCTTTCTTCAGCATGGTCAACTCTATTGCTGAGCAATTCTACTGTATTTTGGAGCTTCTCAAATAACCTTTTTATTTCCTTGAGCTCTTCTATCCCTTTTCTCATTATGTCCATATCTTTGGTGACTTTGTCCTTGAATTCATTAATTTCTTGTGACAACTTTAGAACTACTCTTTGGATTTCAATTTCTAAATTTTTTTCCATAGTATTCTTTTTATTTGCCATTCATATTCTAAATTCTATTTATAACATTTTAGCCATTTGTCTATGCATGGCATCTTCAGTTCTATCTCCTTTGTCATTCCTTGGAGGGTGTTCTACTATGGTTATTCATGTTGCAACAGAGTTCTTCTGTTGGTTCTGCCCCATGTTTATTTTCCACTCTTTGGGTATTAGAACTGGTAGGGTGAGATAGAATTGGGGTTCCCAGGTAGTAGAGTTAATCAGCCCCTTACCAAAGAAGGAGGCTTTGAAATTGTGGCTTATCCCTTACAATCTTACAAAGGCCCCTTCAGAGTTTTGGAAGGAGACTCTGAGGACCTACTTGGTAAGATAAGGCAGGCTTGCTATGCTTTGAAATCACCCAATCTCTACTCTATCCTAAGAAACCACAGTATTAGGTTTAAATCTTGGCTGTGGAGAGATGCTGACAGTTGCATCTTCATCCCCACCCTTCAGTTCTTTTCTGCTACAGAACTTTGAAGGTCAACCTCAGAGTGTACCCAGGTAGACAGCCCCAGACATAAGTTCCAGTCAAATTGTCTCAGGCAGTACAAACCTTACTCAACTGAGAGGAATCCAAGGGTCTCATACAGCTCAATTGGAGCCAGGGGTCTACATCCCTGCCAGACTCAGTCCACACTGGTGACCACTTCCCTATTTGCTGGCCCAATTGGAGCCAGGAACCATGCCCCACCCACAAGTCTCAGTCCACATCCAGCAAACCTCTGTTCGCAAGCCCAGTCCACAGTGGGCAACCACTCTCACGCTTGCAGGCACCATCAGAACCTGGGGTTCTTCACCCCATCCTGCCAGACATAGCCCAAACTGAGGGTTAACACCACCACTGGCTGAGCAAAGTCATAACCAGGGGACTGCTCCTCCTCCCACCACTCTCCCTTCCTTCCCACAATTTCTTTCTTCGCCACTCATCGAAGATTGCATCCTGAAGTGCAGGGGTCCACACTATGCCCAGTCTCTCAGGAAAAGACCAAACAGTCTGTGCTCTGCAGGGTACAGAAGGGTGGACTAGGAGTTTGGAATTGGGGGGAAAATATTTGTTCAACTTTGTGTCTGGTAGGGTGGTGTTGGGGTTCACAAGTGGGGCTTCCCTGGAGAAAGAGACCCAGCATTTAGTGGCTCTCTCTAGTGTAGTAAAATGAGAGGTCTTTTATTCTCCACTCACTCCCAGAAAACCCCCACTGGGCCTCCCACTTGGGGCAGGGGTCTTCTGTCCTCTAGTTGATAGGCTTTGTACCTGTAATTTGTTTTCTTAAATGCTCTTCTTTGGAGTCTCAGCTTGTTGAGCTATTTTCTTGGTTCAGCTCCCCAACTTTGGCTTCATAGAGTCCAATTCTGTCCAGTTTTTCTCCCTCTAGTCAGGAGCCTCTGTGGAGGGTTGCTACTAGTTGGCAATCTTCCCAGAATTCCAATTTATTTATTTATTTATTGAGATAGAGTTTCATTATGTTGCCCTAGGTAGAGTGTCGTGGCTTCCATCAGAGCTCACAGCCACCTCAAACTCTTGGGCTTAAGTGATTCTCCTACTTCAGCCTCACAAGTAGCTGGGACTGCAGGTGTCCACCACAACACTTGGCTATTTTTTGGTTGTAGTTGACATCATTGGTTAGCAGATCTGGGCTTAGTTTGAACCCACCAGGCTTGCTGTATGTGGCTGACATCCTAACCACGGAGCTTTGGGTACCAAGCCCTTTCTTTGTGATTTTGTTAAAGATATCTCAACAGAAAAAAAAAAGAGGGGGATTTTAAAGAAATATTCTTCAGTTCAATTTTTAGTTCTTCCACATAACTAGCAGGTCTCATTTGTATGAAAAAGTTTCTGGCATCTCTGCATTTATGACTCATTTAGAAGATAAATCGCTGTGCAAAAGGCTTATACCATCTAGATTCATATTATTACTGATTGCCATAAAAGTAATTCTATTCTGTAGTCAGGCAAATATTTAGTTTACATTATAATGAATACATTGTGGGGACTACTCTGTTTTCTTAAGCAACAACAGGATGTGTTATTGGTATTTGCAATACTCTAATTAGTAGATTTACATACTGACTCTCTCTTGAACAACTTCTTTCTGAAAAGGTCTCTGCATATAAAGTGGGTGTACATCCTGAAAACAGAATAAAGCAAATGATTCAACCAGATTCCTTTTCATTTTGTGATTTAAATGAAAGTAAGACAGCATCAGAAATTCTAAGAATTTTACTTCCTGTTTCAAGATTAATCTGCAATACATGATTTCAGGTAATAAACTAGAGGGCATTATATATAATATTATTACTAAGACAAATGCATCATTTACTATTATTTTATTTTGTAACTATCACATTGCATAGCCCCATAAGCTCTGGGTTACTGTCAATGTGTATTGCTAGACATGCCAAGTTTTCAGTTACACAGGGCTGAATTATACCTAGCAATAGCATACATTTCTTCAGTACTAAAATCATCTAATGCTTTATTGCATCCTTAACTTTTGAGTGGCCATTTTTTTAAAAATGTGAAATTTAAATATATTGTGATTACACTGTTTTGTTTATCAAGCACTAATTTTCTACATTACTAAAATTTAATAAAACATTTGATTGAAAATCTTTTAAAAAATATTCAGGGGCGGTGCCTGTTGCTCAAAGGAGTAGGTTGCCGGCCCCATACATCAGAAGTAGTGGGTTTAAACCCAGCCCTGGCCAAAAAAACAAATAAACAAACAAAAAACCTGCAAATAAATAAATAAATAAATAAATGTGTTTAACATGCTACAACTCAGGTATGGCACCTCAGTGAAAGAATATTTGAGGTCAAAAATTAAGTTTGGGAACTCATCCTCATAAAAGTGCTACATACCTCATTCCTGAAGATCACAATGGTTACCTTCGAGGTACATCCCTTGGGAAGCTCTGTACCAACTCCAACTTTAGTCTACTCTTCAAAGCAATTTTTGGACTCTCTGGAATGACCATTAGAGCTGACATTAGGAGGACTAAAAATTAAGCTTGTGAACTCAGCATAGAAAAGTGCTGCACACTTCATTGCTATCACTACGCTCACCACATGGCCAAGGCCTGTACTTCAAAGGTGACGTAGTGATATTCAGCAATGAGATACGTAGCACCGTTTTTAGGGTCAGTTTGCAAACTTAATTATCTGACTTCACATCCAATGGCTGAAACAAGATACAGACATTGTAATAGTCAGGCAAAGATGGATTCAAACCTTGACTCTGTTACTTAATATCTGATAGTCTTAGAAATGCTTTTTAAATATATTTAAATCTCTGTTCCTAAAGCAGAGAATACAAATCCCCTGGCGAAGCAAAGGATAACTAGGGGGCCTTATCCTTAACTTAGCATCACTGCCACCATTTTCCCCCTGCAGGGTTCCAAGGAACCCAGAAACTGCATTTACTCAAATCCTTATTCCATATAGTTCTTGCTTTACCAAATTGGAGGCTCCTAGGAGATCTCAAAGGGAGAAGAGAAGAAATTTGTATTCTCTGTCAGTGGGTGTTACAAGACATATGGGTGAACGTGACACTTCCAAGAGCATTCTTGTATGCTGTTTCCAGCTTCAGCCTGTTACATTTCTTGTTTTTTTCTGACCTTTAGTGAGTACTTCTCTGACCTTTTCATGCCAAATCTTTCAACAAGTGTGTAAGCTCTTAATTCTTATATTAACACCTTCATCTTTTGAATTACATAGAATCACTTCTGTTTTCACAAATAAAACAAACAACCAAAAATCACTAATGCACCAGTAAAAACATAAAACAAAATAGAGATGTCAAATATTTAAAGACAATGGGTTAAATTGTAAACATAAGGCATACTTTTATTATCAGAGTAGGAAAAATCCAATTACATTTATTCAAAGAATAATAATAATAAATGTTTATTGAAGATAATGTCTAGGGGGGCGGAGCCAAGGTGGCGGACTGCAGCCAGCTTTTTACAGAAGCTCCCGTCCAGAAGGAGGCTGAAAGGACAGAAGTTTAGCTACTTAGCTGATGGTCTGGAGCAGAGCCAAGAGAGAAGAATGAGGAGCACGCTTCAACCTTCCTGAGGCGAGCTGCGACCCCAAAAAGACAACCAAAAGGTACAGAAACCACCACCAAGCGGACGGGAGTCCCCTCCCCCACAACAAGGGCTCGCAGTTTATCCATGCAAACAAGCGAGCAGAGTTCAAACTTCCTCCCACTCTATCTCACAGGAGAAACCCCTTAAAAACTGGACCTCCTACCCCTGCTGGCGTGCCACTGCACCCACCGGCCAGGCACAAAACTGGAAAACTGTATAAATCTGTATATATTCCCCACATGCAACATTGAACTCTGAGTCCCCACCCACCCACTCCGAGATCCGGAGGTTTAGTACCTATAGAATTCTGATTCCTGAGGTTCTCCTTGGGAGAGGTGGAGGGGTGAAGGGCTGGTGTTGTTTTGTGTTTTGTGCTGACTGTGCTGTGGGCTTGAGGAACGGAGATCAGGGCCGCCAGGTCAGCAGCGGAGGAGCCCTGAATGGTGGGCTGACGCCATTGATCCATCCCAGCCCCACCCCCTTGGGAATCGGACTGCGGCCACAGGCAGGGCGCACATAACTTTCTTGGGTGGAGCGCCAGCCCTCAGGGCAAATGCGGCTGAGACAAAGGCAGTGG
>CAUYQV010149944.1:0-10033 GCA_963574575.1 Galagoides demidoff | reverse complement strand
GTTGAGATGATGAAGGGCCCCTTTTATGGGAAAATTGCTGTGTCTGTGGATGTATATATGGAAGTACAATGTTGAAAGCTGGTCTGTGTGGAATTAACCCAAGTGCCCATAAAGCCATGAATGAATTAACAAACTGTGGTATCTGTATACCATGGAATACTAATTAGCTAGAAGAACAGTTGGAGACTTTACATCTTTTGTGTTTACCTGGATGGAGTAGAAACACATTCTTCTTAGTGAAGTATCACAAGAATGGTGGGAAAAGTATCCAATGTACTCAATGCTAATAGGAAACCAATATATAATTACCTACATGCCTGCATGAAAGAAATACCCAAGTATATTCTAGTGTGGGGAAATGAGAGGAGGGAGGGTGATTGGCGCGATCTCACCTCATATGCACAGTGTGAGGGTGTTCAGCACGTCCCCTGGGAAAAGGGCTCAAATATAACCTGAACTTTACCTCAGAAATGTAAACAATGTAACCTAACCATTTGCACCTTTATTTCAATCTGAAAAAAAAAATACAGTCTGATTTTATATATCATTGCAATCATCAGATTGCCTGTTTTTACAGGCCTACTACATAGTAGTTGAATTCCAACTACTAACCTCCATCAATCCATAATGAAATTGATTAAACCAGGACTGTCCTCTGCTTCCTCATTCAGGAATGACACAGCAAACCTACATTAGTAACAGAAATCTGTTATTAGAAACTGCCCTCATTGTAAGTAATGGCTGATCCAACCAATTGAAAGTTGCAGTAAGGTTGATTCTGTGTTTGGGTCACCTGGTACCTATCTTAGGATTGTGTATCAAGTAAATCTTGCTTTCTTTTTATTGTATTTCTTCAATGTAACTACTCACCATTTATGAGACTATCATATGGATATTCTATAAAAAGGAGTCAATGTTAAGGACATATTAATAAAATAATATGCATATAGTAGAAAGTCACAGAACAGTCAAGTGATCACAGAAGTCTTGTTTATATAAGTGGAGAACTGGCAAAAGTCAATTTAAGTTTTTTACTTTGACCCATTTCTGAGTCTTGCTTTGGACTGGGTGCTATGGATCCTAGCAAAAGCCAAGACTGACGTCCAAGCCAAGACATTTTGTTTTCAAACAAGGCAAAGTTGGATAGACTGGTGTTCGTGAGTTTCTAGTAACTGCGTATTATTTATTATTTCTTGAATATAATGAAACAGAGAATGATAGTTTTTCTTTCTTTCTTTTCTTTTAGATCTGAGAAAGACACTGGCAATCAGCTTCATTCTAGAATTTCATAGATAAGAACACATTTACTTAAAAAATGTGGTAAACTGTCCATTAATAAAAATTCAGGACGGGAAGAATTTCATTTTCCTCCTAGAGTGGGTGGTATGACTGTATGTCTACGTGTATATGGACCCCATGACATTTTTACGCGTTCATTGGAGAGTTGAAAGGGTCTGTGTTTAGCGCTTGAATATTGGACATGATTCAAATATGAGTCAAGTGTGTCTAGAGACTTTATTCAAACCTATTTTCTTTTTAGTCAGCAATGCTTCATAATGCCTTGGTTTCATGAATTAATTTTAATGGAATTAAACTTGAACAGTTCAAAATTATATAATTAATTTCATTCAGCTTCAATTAAAGTTTCTAATTGAATCACGCCTGCTAGCCTGACACCTGGCGGCAGTTAGCTACATCACAGTAGCTGCGAGTGTGTATGAACAGGGCTCTGCGGATGAGCTGGGTCCTGTGGACTAGTGAGTTTGTGTAAAAATCTCTTTCATTGATAATCTCAGAAAGGCCTTGAGTTGACTGCAGTGGTAGAAAGATTTCTGGAGTTGTTTCAAAAAGTAAAGGTTTTAATTGAAACTAACGCATCTCATGAATCTTCATTTTCTCCAGCATAATGCTGAGTAAAGGTTACATAAATCTAGAACATACTGGTTTAGTGCGCTTTTAATTTATATTTCACGGCTATTTGAATATGGTTTTGCTTTCTAAAAATACTTAAAATTTGCGCCCCTATTTTTCTCAGAGCTCTGTAGCCTCTAGACTTAGTCCTGAGTGAGTGTCTATTTTCATGGGTCGAAATGTGTTTCATGGCAGAACTTTTCAATTGTTGTGAAATCCCCGTGGGGCATGAGAAATTTTTGAATGTGCAGAAATTTTTTCCTTCCACTGGAAATGTTAACACAGTTGACTAACAACTTCTGTTTGAATCTCTTTCCTTTCTTTGCTTCCATGTCTTGACATCATCCAGATTCTCTTACTTCTCTAACTCCTTCCGAATCGTACAGACTCTTCTCGGTACTCTTAGTGTATTTATGTTTTGGTGATCTCAGTCATTGGAATGACTTCATCAATTAAGTTTGGAAAGATGGCTGTTTCTGGCTATAACTTTTTTTATGCCCAGAACTCACCCACCAGACAGCACACTCTGTGAATGCCCGGGTCACATCTCATCATTACATTGTGTCCCCATTATCTAGCACAATGCTTGAGCATCTACTGTGTAAACATGCAGTCGAACCTCTGTAAGCTGACCTCTCCAGTAACGAACCGGTCAACATACAGAGATGGTCAGCATGAGGAACGAGGCCTGCGGTGCTGATACACACATGTGAGGCGTGTCGCTCTGTGACAGTTAGGTCAGCTTAAGGAGCTGCTCCATGTAGAGAGGTGGTCAACTACGGAGCTTCTACGGTGTATATTTCCAGAAGGATAAATGAGCGTTTTCCCAGTCTAATCCAGGCTGGAGGTGGAGCGTCTCCAGCCCCGTCCCTCTGATTATCTGAGTAGACCTCTAACTGGTTTCTCACATTCCCTCCCTCGCAGTTTGTTTTCCAGTTTATTAAATTCTCACCAGCTTCTGTGCAGACTTCACCTAGTCTCTCTTCTAGTTTCCCTTACTCGACTCTCCCTCTTAGATGTGTCCTTAACTTGGGTGATTCTAAGGATGTAAGTGTTAGGGAATCATCTGAGTGCAGCCCCTTTTCCTCCAGTTGAAATAGAATCTTTAGTGGTGGGATCCAGGAATCTTTTTTTTTCTTTTTTTTTTAAAGCTTCAAGTGAATTAAAGTGCAGCCGGGATTGAGATCCACAGATGTGCACAAGTTTATTAATCGACCTTATGCACGGCTCTGTTTAGTCACTCCATAAAGCTGCAACGGCGGCTTTGACTTATTTTTCTCGCTTTTGAATTAAGTCCAGATTCTCACATTGGCATTCAAATCCCAACACTACGTCTCTAATCAAACCTTTGTAGTCTCACATCCTAATGTCCCCCTTAAAGTAGATCACAGTCCAGAGAGCTGGAACCTTTGCACAGGTGTCTGCTTTTGGAGTTTGCTCATGCTGTTCTTCCACCTTTCTCCCATCTGGACTTTTTGAAATCCTGCTTACCTTTTAAAGACCATCTAACACATACCATTTTCTATCGTGCCTTTCTTGATCTCTGAATCCTGATGAGTATTTTTTCTTCCTTTGAACCTCTTCAGTGCTCTGCACCTCTCAGAGTATGCATTGTACCTCGTCTTACAGTTTGCTTTTTGTTTGACTCGTGTGCCCTAAAACAGTTTACATTTCATACATATTGTCTTTTCCTCTGAGAACTCGTAAACTCACAAATGAGTTGCTCATCCTAAGTATCCTTCTGGAAGGATGCATTACACAACCCTTCAGTTTTTCCTACATTTCTAAAGGGAGAACTCTGTACTTACTTTCCGTCCCCCCCCCACTCAGTCTCTCCCCATTCACCTGCAGTCTGACTTTAATCTCCATCACCCATCAGAATCTCTTCCCCTTTGATACTTTTCTCCACTGTCCTCACCTTGAGTGTAAGGACTCACTCAATTTCATCCTGATGTCACCTTTCTACATTTCTCTATCGTGGTAGGTCACTCGCTGTGTTAAAATGATTTGATTACTAGATTAATGTTACTGTGAACGCCTCTGTTTCTTTAATGCTGGCAGATTCTGGATGCTCAGTAAACGTGTTACTGGGCCAGTGGTGTGTGCAATAGTCACGCAGTGTACACCTCTCCCATTTTCTTAAATTATGGCAACCTTAGAAGCCTTTGGAAAATCTGCAAACTAAAAAAAGAGAAATATATGTGACGTTCCATGATAATAAATGCATATTTTCTCTTTATTCAGGGAAATGTGATAAAGATAATCCTGAGAAAGATATAACGCCAGCTACGAATAGCCACTTCACACATGAAGGTGTGCAGGACCTGGCCACTTGGGGTGATCCTCTGGATGGCGAACTCATCAGAAGTAAGTATTTTTAGGAAAAAATGTGAGTGATTGGGGGATTTGACTAGGATAATATGCTCTCAGATGATTGTCTCATGTCATTCTGCTGCAAATCTGTACGTAGTTGATCAACAGTGTTTTTGATCGTATGTTAAATTACAAAGCTAAACTTAGGATACACATCAATAATGCTGTCCACTTTAATCCCTTCATGAGAAAGGAGGAATTGACCCATAAATTTTAGATCATTCTCAGAGAGAGTTAGTAAAAAATCAGTTTCTTCTTAAACAGGGACTGAGGGAGAGTCAAACATCTCTTGAAGTCTATGTGGATTATGAAGCTAATACGAGGAAGAGGGAACTAAAAGAGCATGCTCTTGTCCTCGTTGTTCTTCTAGCCGAACGTGAACACATTTTTTTTTTTTTTACAATTAGTATTTTATCAGTATTTTTAATTTTTTTCCAATACCCTCCTTCTTAAAAGTGCTGTGTAGAATATGTACAAAAGCTTTAATATATAATCTCCTAGTTTTAACTCTGTAATTTGAAATTCTACCAAAAACACTGTTGATAAGCTGTTGATATATTTTGCTCTGGGAATGTGCTGAAACGCTGTATCTTTTGGGTGCTGTTAAGCATACTGATTCCACGTCCCATTCTTGTTCTTGACCTTTTGGAGTTTATATTCTGGTTGCTAAAGTCCCCCCAGGGGGATACAAGATGTATTTGCCACATAAAAAATTATTCTATGTAGCGAACAGGAAGGTTTAAAGATCACTGCGAGGCCACCCCTGGAAAAGCACAGGAATGAATTTTTGAAATTCTCATTCATAATAACTAAATCACTATGTCTCATTCTCGGGTTTTCACAGTAGACAAAGGAGAAGGAGTTGTTTCTGGGAATCATGTGTTACTTTATTTTAATTTTCAAAACTGAATTCTTCAGTTGAGACTTCATAATAAAAATGTCTCTTGTATTGCACCTTACACTTTGGAACTGAGACACTTCTTTCCACTGTAGACACCTCATGCCTGTCCTTAGGTGAGAGAAAAACAGAATAAAATACTAAAAAAAAAAAAAAAAAAAAAATAGAAGAAGAGACCAACTTAGTAGGGAACAAATAGTAACAATAAAAACACTATTGAAGGAAATTTCCCATTTTTGAACAAAGGCTCTAAAAATGAGATGAGTGTCTTTTAGTTTTAATTTTAGATCAGTTTTGGTTTTTATATAACGCTTTTGTCTTGTAGAAGGGAGTAGGAAGGAAGGAAGTGAGACTCGGAAATCAGCGAGGAATGAGATTTATATAGCTTTTCCAAAAGAATCAGATAAACATTATTTCAAGTGAGCGTTTATCCCCCAAACGTATATGAGTTGCCTTTTATCTAAATATTGACTCTGCTGTGGGTGAAACTTACAGTTTGATGAGATCCTGGCATGTTCTATCTGTGATTTCCCGGCAATTAGAGTTAGTAAGTTAGAAGAAGTAGGTCTTAGGGACATTTTGACTCCACCTGTTGGGAAGCAAGATTGTTTTCTCACTTTATTTTGTAGTAACAGAATTTTAAGCATGTGTGTTTCATTTAATTGATTTATTTCCCTAATCTCCTTTTCTAAGGCCCACACTGGGAAAATGTGAGTAAGTTCTCTTAGACAAAAACGACAAAAGAATACTGACCCTTCTGAAGGAGACGGAGAGTCACGTTAATGCCTTAATGTGTTTGTGCTAGATGTGTTAAAGCCCTTCTTAGTCACAGATTCTGGGTTTAAAGGTTTAAAGTCACAGAATAGGTTTAAGGCTCTGTGCCTGTTGCTCAGTGGTTAGAGTGCCAGCCACCTACCCCCGGCTGGTGGGTTTGAGCCCAGCCCAGGCCTGCCAAACAACAATGACAACTACAGCAAAAACATAGCTGGGAGTTGTGGTGGGTGCCTGTAGTCCAGCTACTTGGGAGGCTGAGACAAGAGAATCACTTAAGCCCAAGAGTTTGAGGTTGCTATGAGCTGTGAGGCTACATCACTCTATAGAGGGCAACATAGTGAGACTCTGTCTCAAAAAAAAGAATGGGTTTCAAATGAATTACTCTCCCTATCTATTGTCCGTACTGGTTAAGTGGACACTGATCAAAAATATTGTAAGTTGTATGACAGTTTCTTTATTGAGATAACGATGCACTCTCTGCTGTGAAACACGGGAACATCTGGGAACAACTGTCTAGTTTCCTGCTAATACCCTTTGAAGGGATGCAGAGATAGAGTTATAGCCTCCTTTGAGGGCTTCTGGAAAAACTACCTGATGGATATACAAAGGAGAACGGCCGAAGACAAGAGTGTCACTCCTGCCTGCCTGCAACGAGCTGGCAATGCTTCCAAATATTTGTGAGTGACGTCTGACTCAATTCTGATTAGAAATGTCAAAAACCCTGCTTCTGGTATTTTCACAAACACACTTTTCTGGACAAAGGCTACTTTGTTGGATCAACAGAAAAAAATTGATATCTGGATTTGCAGAAGTGGAACGTTTTATATCATCTTTAAAACTGACTCAACTCTGGAAGGCATTTGAAAGTTTTGTACTGTGGTAGCTTCTGCTGTTCCAAGTCCCTGATAAACCCCCACGCAGCTGCCGGACTTTCCTTCTCTGGCTTTCCCCACAGGGTCCTTGGCTATCTCTGCATAATTTAATGTCTGTCTCTCTTAACTCTGAGGTTAGAGAGATGCGTCTTTTCGTCTTGCTCCAGCATCTAGCCCATTTTGGGATCCTGGTAAATCTTTTGCAATACCGCTGGGCCCTGGGAAGGGAGACTGTGGCTCAGAGATGCGTTGGGGAGGAGACGCAGGCATATCTGTGGTGAGTCAGGCCTGGGCTGGCTCCCGTTCCTGGAGTCCTCTGTGGCTCCCTGAGCACCGTGGAAGAGGCGGGCAGCTGGCTCTCCCAGAATCGATGTTAGTGTTCCCACTGTAGTGGGGCTGGCTGGCTGGAAGGATCATCAGAAAAATGAGAACGGCTGGGGTGTGGGAACATTTTCAAACACACGGCCCACTCTTTTTCCAGGCTTCCATGGCACAGCTCAGCTGCTTAAGCAAGAGGGGAAGGAGAGCGTCTGTTGAATGTGGCTGCTTTTTCTTTCTCTGTTCTTGAGAGTGGTTAGTGAGGGCTGGCAGCGTCCGTGTCGCAGATGGCTGCTGCCTTCTTTGTTGGACATTGGACATAATTTATAGGGGACCATTGGCTGTCACTGTAATGAGGCTGTTTTTACTTTTCTTTGCTGAGAATAACTGAGCTCTGGAAAGTCAAGGGAGTGGCTGCTTTGGAAATTGTATTCTAATTAAAGGGTGTATTCAAAGGCCTCATAACCGAGATCCAAGCTGAGAATAATTTCCAAACTATTCTGTGATCTTTACCCCTAAGCTCAGTGGACCACCCACTTGTGGCTCACACTTGCTTCACGCTGCACACAGAAGTCTGCACTTTGCTTTCCCTGGTCCTTCTAGAAAACATTGCAGGTGGCGGACCTGGAGTACCGTGGTGTTTCAGGGTGAGAATTTGAAATTTGTCACCCTTGAGTGGCTAACTTATTAGGCAGAATCCTATCTGGAAGTAAGACAAGAAATCCGTATGGAATCAAACATTTCCAATACACAGGCCACCGGCAATCTGGTCAGGGAGTGCAGTGCACACTGTGATTCTCTTTCTTATGAAATAGAAACTTAAGGAGAGAATTCCAGCCACTTAACTTTGTTTAAAAAATATTCTAAATCAAATTAGTAAAGAATTAAAAACACAATGGAGATTTCATGAGGAAGTTTTATAATTAGTAAGTTTTTTTTTTCTGTTTCATGATTTTTTAAAATCCTTTGTACAGTTCAAAGACTTTTGTGAAGTAGTTTGGTGTGTAATTTAATTTCAGGAATGGAGCTTAAAATTTCAGAGCTTTTACGAGTATCTTTTTTGATAACGGCACCAGTGGAAAGTTTACCGATTCCCCTTGGATGAGCATATATAATTTGGTACAGTATATAATTTGGATCTGTGCCTTGGTTGACTAAGTCACTCTCCCTCTGACTTAGTAAAATAAGTGTTGTGATCAAGTGACAACCTCAATTCATATTCATTTTTTTATTTAATCCATAATATGCATAAACTGATAACAGGCAATGGGCGATTTTTCATGTTTTAATTAGACTAGAAAAGGAAGAGAAGTAACATTTCGACATCAGTCTCAGTCTTCGGGAAGATTGCTAAGGTGGAGGACAGAGAGAAAGAGGGAGAGAGAGAGGGAGAGAGTTGGAGAGAGAGATGGGGAGAGAGAGAGAGACAGAGAGAGAGAGATGGGGGAGAGAGAGAGAGATGGGGGCGAGAGAGATGGAGAGAGAGAGAGATGGGGGAGAGAGAGAGAGAGATGGAGAGAGAGAGAGATGGGGAGAGATAGAGAGAGAGAGAGATGGGGGAGAGAGAGAGAGAGATGGGGGAGAGATGGAGAGAGAGAGAGATCCTGTGCTTATACTCAGGCATATGTAATATTTTTCTTTAATTTAGGTCAAATTCCACTATTCTAATTATTTCCTATAGAGAGTCTACATTTTTCTTTGCTCTTCTTTATAAATTGCCTCAGGTCCCTATCTAAGGTTTTTCTAGTTCTTTCTGAAAATTCTTATTACTTAACTTTATACTTGGACATTGCTTTGTCAGAAACGTCTTCTAATTCTAAATGTCATTACTTAACTCCAGAAATTTTCCTTAGCTCTTCTTCTGAAATAAATTTCCCATTAAATTAAACTATTTTGTTCAGCTAATTCTCTCCTTTGTGATTTTATAGAATTCCCATGATCTGAAGCAAAGTTAGAATGCTCTACTTAACTGGTAATCCCCATTCTATTTAACCCATTTATTCATTTTGAAGAGTTTTTAGCTCTCATAACAGTAAGCCCTTCACCGGCCGTAGGCTGCCATGCCTTTTCCCAGGCACTTGCTCACCCCCAGGAGCTGCCATAGCATCTCGTGCCTTTTCACTCATCTGCTGCCTGAGGCCTTCCTCCTCCATCATCCGCATCCCAACCTCAGCAGGCTCTGTTATTAGGAACGCCATTGTTTCTTAGCCTTGGCCAACTACTGCTGATCATTCCTTACTGATTACCATCCCGTCACTTTAGGGAATGCCTGCTTTATATGAATACTGAAAGAAAAGCAGAGACTCAGGTACGCTATTCATACACTTAAAGCGTTTTTTACTTTAATGATAAGGAAAGAGCATGCAGAGGTTTATATGTAAGTCTCTTTCACTGCTCAGCTCTCTTGTTTGAATACACATTTCGGTAAGCATTACTTCCATTTTCTGTAGAATTCACTTTACATTAAGAGAGACCGTAAATAAGCACCCAGATGACTACCAGCTTGTTAAGATTGGTAGATATACTTATGTTACGTTTCTTAGATAATCTAGCACATTTTCCCTAGAATTTCCTGCTCATTGATTTGGGGGAGCCCATATTAGAAGACAGTGACTCTGACTTTTGCCTTGTTTTCTGTTTTTTTCTTCTCCAGTTGGCTCTTGGTAAAATTTTCTGTATTTCAGTATGCTGACCAAAGCATGTAGTCACATGATTATTGCTTTAGAAGAGAATCTTCTTCTTCTTTTTTTTTTTTTTTTTTTTGAGATGGAGCCTCAAGCTGTCCCCCTGGGTAGAGGGCCATGGCATCACAGCTCACAGCAACCTCCAACTCCTGGGCTCAAGCGAGTCTCCTGCCTCAGCCTCCCAAGTAGCTGGGACTACAGGC
>CAUYQV010149942.1:0-11263 GCA_963574575.1 Galagoides demidoff | reverse complement strand
AAGCTATCCCCCTGGGTAGAGTGCCATGGCATTGAAGCTCACAGCAACCCCCAACTCCTGGGCTCAAGCAAGTCTCCTGCCTCAGCCTCCCAAGTAGCTGGGAACACAGGCGCCCACCACAACGCCCGGCTGTTTTTTGGTTGCAGCCATTATTGTTGCTTGGCGGGCCCGGGTTGGATTCGAACCTGCCATCTTAGGTGTATGTGGCTGGCGCCTTAGCCGATTGAGCCACAGGCGCCAAGCCTTGAGCCACAGGCGCCAAGCCCCAACCCCCATTCTTTTATCCAGTGTACATTATAGAGGTCATGTGATTTGTTGGGAGTGTCACAGTTCCTCACTTGTTACTTGCATCACGGGTGAATGGCAATGACAGATGTTCACAAGTTTGCACAGAATAAGGTGGACATACGTATCAGAGTGGGTGTCACAAGAGGCTTCCTGCCCCACATGTGGGGAAGAGTGGGGGCTAGTGGATGAGAAGGGGAGGACTGGGTACGCCACGAAGATTAGATCCTCAGTGGAGTGTGCTGGGGCTGCCAGGTGGGAAAGACACAGGCCAGGACCAGGAGGGCTGTGGGCTACATGGAAGAGTTTAACTTCTGTCCTGGAAGCTGTGAGGAGCCAGCAAGGCCTCTGAAGAAGAGATTGGGTCGGGGGGGGGGCGGGGGTCTGGTTTGTGTTTTAAGTATTGTGTTGGCCACAGTTTGGAGACGGTATTGGTGGTGGTCCCTTAGGGCCTGGGGATATAAGGGGGGAAGGTCAGGCCTGTCTGAAGAAAAGCAAGTGGGAGGTTCTGGTTGTAGAGAGTCTGGAAACCATGAAGTGTGTGTTTTATGCTGTGCTTGCTACTCCAATTTAATTTTCAATTGGGCATGATAATTAAGAACCTACAGTGGACATGTTATAAGAAAATGCATGTACAGTAGACTAATAATACTGTTACTTTCTTCAGGATTCTTTGTTGCTTGAAGCTGTGTGGTGTCTACATGTACAAAATGTCGTGAGCCTGCAAGAGCTGGTGGAAAGGTAGCATTCTAGAGATGGTTCTTTGCGATTTCAGTATATACTTGTGCAGTCTGGTCTAATGAATTGTATTTCAAACCAAAAGTCACCTGGATAAACTATTGCTTTATTATTTAAAGAAAACATTTGTCCTAATTGAGGTCCTTATCATGCATGTTTTCTTTGTATAAGGTGTATCTTTTGATAATAGCCTTTAAAACTGAAAGAAAAGGGAACATTCATGTAAATAAAGTTGACAATACATTCAGGGTAAACTGCTTTCATTCTTTACTGAAATCTCACTGGGAGTCAGAAAAGGAACTTTATAAGTAAGCCTATAAAAACAGAGGAGTAGGGCACAATTCTCTTTCCTCAGCCTCCCAAGTAGCTGGGACTACAGGTACCCGCACAACACCCAACTATTTTTTGTTGCAGTTGTCATTGTTGTTTAGCAGGCCCAATCTGGGCTCCAGCTCTGGTGTATGTGGCCGGCACTGTAACCACTGGGCTATGGGTGCTGAGCTGGAAAATCTACAATATTTGGAAATCAAACAACACAATGCTATGTAACCATTGGGTCAGAGAAGTCACAAGGGAAATTAGAAAATATGTTGAGACAATTTGAAAAGAAAACATTATATAAAAATTTATAGGACGCAGCTGTAGAAATGCTTAAAGGGAAATTTATAACCATAAAAGGCTGTATTTGAAAAAAGAATGATCTTGAATCAACAACTTAAGCTTTGACTTTTGAAAACTAGAAAAAGAAGAGCAAAGAAAACCCAAAGCAAACTGAAGGAAAAAAACAATAAGAATTAGAAGAGAAGTTAGTGAATTGGAATAGATAAAAACAGTAAAGAAAATGAGTGAAAAATTTGACACTTTGAAAGGATTAACAAAACTGGTAAACCTTTAGCAATGTTAATAAGAAAAAAAAGACACAAATGACCAACATCAGGAATGAGAGAAGGGCATCCCTGCTGACCTCACAGAAGTTAGACACGTTGTAGGAGAATACCATAGATAACTTAGTGAATTAGAGAACAGGCAGATGGGCAAATTTCTAGAAAGGTGCATATGACAGAAATTGACTTAAAATGAAAATCTAAAATTACTAACTTAAAATCTTGCCATGTAGAAAATCCCAGCCTTAGATGACTTTACTAGTGAATAATACCATTCCTTCATAAGTTCTTCCAGAAAACAAAGCAGAGAACCCTTCCCAACTTATTCCAGGTACTAAAGGCAGACAATGACAGCAACAGAAAACTACAGATCACTATCTCTCATGAATGTAGATAAAAAAATATTAGCAAACTTGGCTTGGCACCTGTGGCTCAAGTGGCTAAAAGGCGCTACATAAACCTGAGCCAGCGGGTTCAAATCTAGCCTGGGTCTGCCAAACAACATTGATGGCTGCAACCAAAAAATTGCTGGGTGTTGTGGCGGGTGCCTGTAGTCCCAGCTACTCGGGAGGCTGAGGCAAGAGAATTGATTGAGCCCAGAAGTTGGAGGTTGCTATGAGCTGTGATGCCACAGTACTTTACCCAGGGCAACAGCTTGAGGCTCTGTCTCAAAAGAAGAAAAGAATATTAAAAAATATTAGCCAACTGAATCCAGAAATACAGAAAAAGGATGATACACACCTCATGACAAAGTGAAACTTTTCCCCAAAATACATGGTTGCTTTAACATCTAAAGATTAATTAGGCTCAGCACCTTAACTCAGTGGTTAGGGTGCCAGCCACATACACTGGGGTTGGCGGGTTTGACCCCGGCCCAGGCCAGCTAAAACAACAATGACAAATACAATAAAAAAATAGCCAGGTGTTGTGGCGGGTGCCTGTAGTCCCAGCTACTCGGGAGGCGGAGGCAAGAGAATCGCCTAAGCCCAGGAGTTGGAGGTTGCTGTGAGCTGTGATGTTACAGCACTCTACTGAGGGCAATAAAGTAAGACTCTGTTTCTAAAAATAAAAATAAAAATAAATTAATTGATGTATCATATGAATGGAATAAAGGGCATGAGTGATTATCTCAGTAGATGCAGAAGGACCAGTTGACAAAATTCAGCACTTGATGACACTCAGCAAAGTAGAGGTAGAAGGAACTTATTCAGCCTGAAAAGACATTAGTAAAAAGCCCACAGCTATCATCATACTTAATGGTTAAAGAGTTCAAGATGTAGATCATTTGGGCTTCATCAAAATTTAAAACATGTATGTTGGCCCGGAGAAGCAGTGGCTCATGCCTGTGATCCTAACACTCTGGGAGTTTGAGACCAGCATCAGGAAGGGTGGAACTACTCTTAACTAAAAGAATAGAAAAACTGGCTTGGCACCCGTAGCACAGTAGTTATGGCACCAGCCACATACACCCAGGCTGGCGAGTTTGAACCCGGCCTGGGCCAGCTAAACAACAGTGACAACTGCAACCAAAAATAGCTGGGTGTTGTGGCAGGCGCCTGTGGTCCCCGCTACTTGGGAGGCTGAGGCAAGAGAATCACTTAGGTCCAAGAGTTTGAGGTTGCTGTGAGCTGTGACGCCATGGCACTACCCAGAGTGACAGCTTGAGGCTCTGTCTCAAAAAAATAAAAGAATAGAAAAACCAACAGGATGCTATGGTGGACGCCTGTAGTCCCAGCTATTAGAAAGGCTGAGGCAGGAGGATGTTTGAACCTAGGACTCTTTGGTTACAGTGAGTGAGGTCAGGGCCATGGCCCTCTAACCTGGGCAACAGAGTAAGATCCTATCTCTGCCAAAAAAAACAAAAAATCAAACTTGTATGTCAAAGGATATGTTTAAGACAGTGAAAGGTGGCTTGGCACCCATAGCTCAGTGAGTAGGGTGCTGGCCACATACACTGAGACGGGGGTGGGGGGGGGGATTTGAGCCCAGCCCAGGTATACTGAACAACAATAACAACTGCAACCAAAAAAACAAAAGTACCCGGGCATAATGGCTGGTGCCTGTAGTCCCAGCTATACTCTGGAGGCTGAGGGAAGAGAATCACTTAAGGCCAAGAGTTTGAGGTTGCTGTGAGCTGTGACACAACTGCACTCTACCGAGGGTGACATAATGAGACGGTCTCAAAAAAAAAAAAAAAAAAAGACAGTGAAGGAAAGAAAACTCATTGAATGGTTCGGCGCCTGTGTCTCAAGTGGCTAAGGCTCCAGCCATATACACCTAAGGTGGTGGGCTCGAATCCAGCCCAGGTCCACCAAACAACAATGATGGCTGCAACCAAAAAAAATAGTCAGGTGTTGTGGTGGGCGCCTGTGGTCCCAGCTACTTGGGAGGTGGAGGCAGGAGACTCACTTGAGCCCAGGAGTTGGAGGTTGCTGTGAGTTGGCCCCTCCTCAAGGGGGACAGCTTGAGGCTCTCTCAAAAAAGAAAACCCATTGAATGAGAGGAATTATTTATAAATCATGTATGTGATAATAGAGTTGTATTTAGAATAAAGAACTTTTACAACTCAACAATAAAAACAAGAACAATCCAATTAAAAATGGACAAAAGGTTTTTTTAAATTTTTATTTATTTATTTATTTTTGAGACAGAGTTTCACTATGTTGCCCTGGGTAGAGTGCTGATTCTCTTGCCTAAGGCTCCCAAGTAGCTGGGATTACAGGCATCTGCCACAGCGTCCATCTGTTTTCATTTTGCGGTTATTGTCGTTTAGCAGGCCTGGCTGGTCTCAAACCTGCTAGCCTTGGTGCATGTGGCTGGTGCCATAACCTCTGTGCTACACAATCACTGAGTCTGGACAAAAGGTTTTAATAGGCATTTCTGCAAAGAAACAAATGGCCAATCAGCTGTCAGGCCCCAGGGAGCTTCAGGGCTGGCAGGTTAATGCCTGGTGTTTGGAGGTGCCTGGACACGATCCTGCTGCTGTCAGTCGTATTTGTCACTGATCATTTTCCTGTGAAAACCTTCTTTTCCCCTAATAGCAGTAAGCGCCAAGTAAGTGAACTACTTGGAAATGATTTTTGTTTTTTCTGTTTTTGAGACAGAGTCTCACTCTTATTGCCCTGGGTAGAGTGTCGTGGTGTCATAGCTCACAGCAACCTTAAACTGTTGAGCTCAAGCGATCTCCCTGCCTCTCAGTACCTGGGACTAGAGGCACCTGCCACAATGCTGGTTAGTTTTAGAGACCAGGTCTCATTTTTTCATCAGACTGGTCTCAAACTCCTAAGCTCAGGGGATCCTCCTACCTTGGCCTCCCAGAGTGCTGGGATTACAGACATGAGCCGCAGTGCCCAGCCGGTAATACTTAACTTTTTATGTTAGTAGCAACCAAGTAGGTGCCCTTGCCCAGGGTAGAAAGGCTCAGAGGCCACAGCACTGCATCATCAGCCCAGGCTTCCAGGGAGGCTGTGTCAGAGAGGGCTGCTGGGACTGGGACCATAGGACGTGCTGATCTGTGGTCTATGTCTCCAGCCACCCCAATGTGCAGGCTCTGGGAGCCTGGCTCTTCAGGAACCTACGTCTTCTGTGTGAACAGATGGAGGCCTGTGAGCACAGCGACATCTCCAGGGCTGTGCTTTCTGGTATGTTCATGACAACTGTGGGTTCAGCGGGAACACCCTTTGCTGTGAAGATGTGGGAGTGTAGTGTGGCTTCACCACCTGTCATTGTTGCTTCGCATTGACCTAAGTGGTGTGGAAATTCCAGTAGCTCAGCCCCTGGCACCTGTGTGTTTGTGCAGGCCCTTCCCTTAGAGGCTACTCTAACTTATGAAGGAATGGCAATATTCACTAGTAAAGGGTCTGCTCTTAAGAGCTTTACATTGCCAGTACCCTTGAGGAACTACAGTGACAATAAAGAAGAAATGTGATGTGCCACACTCCTTACAGGGAACTTGGGGTTTGTTTTATTTTATTTTATTATTTTTAGGGACAGAGTCTTTGTCGCCCTCAGTAGAGTGCTGTGGCATCACAGCTCACAGCAATCTCCAGTTCCTGGACTTAGGTGATTCTCTTGCCTCAGCCTCCCAAGTAGCTGGGACTACAGGCGCCCACCACAATGCCCAGCTTTTTTTTTTTGGAGACAGAGCCTCAAGCTGTCACCCTGGGTAGAGTGCTGTGGCATTGCAGCTCATAGCAACCTCCAACTCCTGGGCTCAAGCGAGTCTCCTGCCTCTTCCTCCCAAGTAGCTGGGACTACAGGCTCCTGCCACAACGCTCAGCTATTTTTTGGTTACAGCCATCATTATTGTTTGACAGGCCTGGGCTGGATTCGAACCCACCAGCTCAGGTGTATGTGGCTGACGCCTTAGCTGCTTGAGCCACAGGCGCCAAGCCCCAGCTATTTTTTTGTTGTTGATGCAGTTTGGCCGGAGCTGGGTTTGAACTCACCACCCTCGGATATGGGGGCCATCGCCCTACTCGCTGAGCCACAGGCGCTGTCCTAGTTTGTGATTTTACTTTACAGAAGACACATTCATTTTTCCTAAAACTTTCATGGTCACATGAGCTACTTATGATTCTTGAACTCTTAGAATCTAATCCCAGGTAGGTTAAGGTTAAGTGAAGATTAGACAGAAAATCTTTTGGTCCTAATCTTTGAAGAAGGTGTGAGCCTTAGGGCGCCCGTGGCTCAAAGGAGTAGGGCGCTGGCCCCATATGCCGAAGGTGGTGGGTTCAAACCTAGCTCTGGCCAGAAACTGCAGAAAAAAAAAAAAAAAAGGAGAGTGTGAGCCCATTTCATACTTCAGGGTGTGAGGCATGTGGTCCCCTCTGTTGGTGTTAGAAGCTGGCTGGAGGGATTTGTTCCCAAGACATCCCTGGAAGCCTCCTCTTTGTTTATAAGAAAAAATTCCTTACTCTAAACTTGATTCATCTTAAGTATTTCCTTTCAGATAGAATGGCAAGAAGGAAAATCTATCTTAGGAAGGGCTGTGGTTGTTGGCAGGGGCAGGGCCTGGGCAGGGCTCCTTGGGGCTGGCGGAGTCCTGGCAGGTGCCCCATTGGGTCAGCCCTCCAGGCCATATGCATCCTCTCCACCTGCCCAAAGGGTGGTCTGTGTGGTTCACAGTTGTTTGGAGACCACAATGTGGATAAGTACTTGGGTTTTGTGGTTTTTCAGATCTTGTGAAAATGTTTGTTCTGAGGGGATTTCAGGAAGATTCAGATCTGAGAAGAACTGTGCAGCCAGAAAAGATGCCCCAGGTAGGAGGGAAAGTGAAGAGGCTGGAAAATTGGCGTTGTGGAGATAGGCGTCACAAGAGAGTGGTGTCTCCATCCCCATACAAGGTTTCTATGTATATATTTTATATGGTATATGCATATTTTGGTGTATACCCCTGGCTCACCTTTCTTTTTTTTGAGACAGAATCTCACTTTGTTGCCCTGGTAGAGTGCTACAGTGTCACAGCTCACAGCAACCTCCAACTCTTGGGCTCAAGTGATCCTCTTGCCTCAGTTTTTCCATTTTTAGTAGAGATGGGTTGTCACTTTTGCTCAGGCTTTTTTTTTTCTTTTGGCTGGGGGTGGGTTTGAACCCACCACCTCTGGCATATGGGACTGGTGCCTTACTCCTTTGAGCCACAGGCGCCACCCTTTCTTTTCTTCTCTTTTTTTTTTTTTGAGATAAGCTCTCACTCTTGCTCAGGCTGGTCTTATACCCCTGGCCTCACATGAGCCTCTTGCCTTGGCCTCCCAAAGTGCTGGGATCACAAGTGTGAACCAGCTCGGCGCCTGTGGCTTAAGTGGCTAAGGCGCCAGCATGTACACCCAAGGTGGCGGGGGTGAATCCAGCCCAGGCCTGCCAAACAACAATGACGGCTGCAACCAAAAAATAGCCCAGCGTTGTGGCGGGTGCCTGTGGTCCCAGCTACTCGGGAGGCTGAGGCAGGAGACTCGCTTGAGCCTAGGAGTTGGAGGTTGCTATGAGTTGTGATGCCATGGCACTCTACCCCGGGGGACATCTTGAGGCTCCTATTTCAAAAAACAAAAAAACTAAAATGAGTGTGAACCAACACACCTGGCCCTTTAGCCCACAATTTAAGGGGATTCTTTGGATTTTTTTTTCCCTGAGTTGCTTGCGTTCCCTGTATATTCTGGATATTAGTCTTTTGTCAGATGAATTTTGCATATATTTTCTCCAGTTCAACAGGTGCCTCTGTTGATTATTTCCTTTGCTTTTCGGAAGCCATTTATGTATTTATTTTATTATTATCATTATTATTTATTTATTTATTTTTGGTTGGGGCCTGGTTTGAACCCACTACCTCTGGTATATGGGGCCGTTGCCCTACTCCTTGAGCCACAGGTGCCGCGCCCAAATCAGCATTATTTTTTAAGACAGAGTCTCACTCTGTCACTTTGGGTAGTGTGTTGTGGCATCATCAAAGCTCACATCAACCTCAAACTCCTGGACTTAAGCAATCTTCCTGACTCAGTGTGCTGAGACTACAGGCATCCACTACCATGCCCAGCTAGTTTTTCTATCTTTAGAAAAACAGCTGGTCTTAAACTCCTGAGCTCAAGGGATCTTCTTGCCTCTGTCTCCCAGTGTGCTGGGATTACAGACGTGAACCACTGTGCCGGCCTCCAGAAGCTGTTTAATTTAATTTAGCCCCATTTGTCTATTTTTATTTTTGTTGCCTGTGCCTTTAAATTGTTAGCCAAGGCTTGGCGCCCATAGCACAGTAGTTGCAGTGTTAGCCACATGCACCGAGGCTGGTGGGTTTGAGCCTGGAACAGGCCTGCTGGACAACGAGGACAACTGCAACAAAAAAAATAGCCAGGCGTTGTAGTGGGTGCCTGTGGTCCCAGCTGCTTAGGAGGCTGAGGCAGGAGAATCCCTTGAGTCCAGGAGTTTGAGGTTGCTGCGAGAGGTGACGCCGCAGCACGCTACTGAGGGTGACATAGTGAAACACTCTTTTTTTTTTTATTATTTTTTGTAGAGACAGAGTCTCACTTTGTTGCCCTTGGTAGAGTGCTGCGGCATCACACAGCTCACAGTAACCTACAACTCCTGGGCTTAAGCAATTCTTTTGCCTCAGCCTCCCGAGTAGTTGTGCCTGCTACAATGCCCAGTTATTTATTTATTTTTTTTTTTTGCAGTTTTTGGCCGGGGCTGGGTTTGAACCCGCCACTTCCGGCATATGGGGCTGGCACCCTACTCCTTTGAGCCACAGGTGCCACCCCATGCCTGGCTTTTTTTTTTTTTTTTTTTAGTTGCAGTTCAGCCGGGGTTGGGTTTGAACCCGCCACCCTCGGTATATGGGGCCAGCACCATACTCACTGAGCCACAGTACTGCCCATGAAACACTCTCTTTTAAAAAAAAAAAAAAAGGTATTAGCCATAAAATCTTTTTTTTTTTGAGACGGAGCCTCAAGCTATCCCCCTGGGTAGAGGGCCATGGTATCACAGCTCATAGCAACCTCCAACTCCTGGGCTCAAGCAAGTCTCCTGCCTCCGCCTCCCGAGTAGCTGGGACCACAGGCGCCTGCCACAACGCCGGGCCATTTTTTGGTTGCAGCCATCATTGTTTGGCGGGCCCGGGCTGGGGATTCTAACCCGCCACCTTAGATGTACGTGGCTGGCACCTTAGCCGATTGAGCCACAGGCGCCAAGCCAGCCATAAAATCTTTGTCCCTAGACTAATGTCCTAAAGTGTTTCCTTTATGTTTTCTTCTAGTTATATCTAGAAGTATAACGGAAACTATAATTCTTTTTTTTTGTCGAGACAGAGTCCCACCCTGTGCCCCTGAGCAGAGTGCAGCAGCTTGATAGTTCACTGCAACCTCTGACTCCTGGCTTGTGGGCATCCTGCTGCCTCAGCCTCCGGAAACCGCCGCACCCGGCTGGGTTTTTCCATTTTTTTTATGAGTTGGGGTCTCACTTTCGCTCAGGCAAGTCTCAAACTCCTGAGCTCCATCGATTCTCCCTCCTCAGCCTCCCAAGGTGCTGGGATTAGGAAACTATAATTCTTACTCTAGAAGAAACACAGTTTATAGTGTTTGGTCTTACATTTAATTCTTTAATCCACCTGGACTTGATCTCTGTATATGGCTAGAGGGAGAGTCCAGTTTCACTTTTCAGCAATGGATATTAGTTTCCCAGAATCATTTATGAAGAGACTGTTTTCCCAGTGAGTATTCTTGGTGCCTTTGTTGAAAATCAGTAGGTTAGACTGGGTGTGGTGCCTGGTACTTGTTACCCCAGCTCTCTGGGAGGCTGAGGCTGGAGGATCACTTGAGGCCAGGAGCTCGAGACCAGCCTGAGCACATGCTGAGACCTGCATCTCTACAAAAAATAGAAAAATTAGCCTGATGTGGTGATGTTCCTGTAGTCAGAGCTACTTGGGAGGCTGAGGCAAAAGGACTGCTTGAGCCTGGTATTTTGAGGCTACAGTGAGCTGTGATCATGTCATTGCTCTCCTGCCTGGGTGACAGAGTGAGACATTGCCTCAAAAAAATTTTTTTTTGGCCATAATAAATATGTAGGTTTAGCCTTTCTGGGTTCTCTGTTACGCTCTGGCTGCACATCTGTTATTATAACAGCCCCATTTTTAGTGGGTTACTGCAGCCTGTAGTGCATTTTGACATCAGGTGGGGTGAACTTCCAGTCTCGTTCTTTTTGCTCAGGATTGTTTTTGCTATTTGGGGTCTTTTTTGGTCCCATATTTCAGATTTACAGATGTCAGTAGCACTGGAGGCACTTAAGAAGTCATCGTGGATGTAGTACCTTCTTGGGATATGACTTGGAAATCAATTTGCTGTCCAGGAATACTTAGGGATTTTTTTTTTTTTTTTTTTTGAGACAGAGTCTCAAGCTATCACCCCTGGTAGAGTGCCATGGGCTCATAGCTCATAGCAACTTCCTGGGCTTAAGTGATCCTCAGTTTTTCATTCTTGGAAGAGGTTGGGGTCTCACTCTTGTTCAGGCTGGTCTCAAACTCATGAGCTCTAGTCATCCACCCACCTCAGCCTCCTAGAGTGCTGGGATCACAGGTGTGAGCCACCTTGCCCAGCCTAGGGATTATTTTTGATGGACTGTTAAAATTTTAGGACTTTTTTTTTTTGTGTGACAAACTCTCACTTTTTTACCCTCAATAGTGTGCCGTGGCGTCATATCTCAAAACAACTTCAAACTCTTGGGCTCAAGCAATTCTCTTTTTTTTTTTTTTTTTTGAGACGGAGCCTCAAGCTATCCCCCTGGGTAGGGTGCCATGGCATCACAGCTCATAGCAACCTCCAACTCCTGGGCTCAAGCGAGTCTCCTGCCTCCGTCTCCCAAGTAGCTGGGACCACAGG